>JAHRHZ010000061.1:30208883-30326260 GCA_024137785.1 Ginglymostoma cirratum
CGGAGCAGGAAAGCTTTCCTGCTCCGATGATGCTGCTTGGCCTGCTGTGTTCATCCAGCCCCACACCTTGTTATCTCGGATTCTCCAGCATCTGCAGTACCTTTTATCCCAGATATGATGCATCCTAGATTGCTGAGAGAACTGAGGGTGCAAATTGTGGTGCCATTGACAGAAATTTTCCAGGTGTCTCTGAATACAGAGTTAGTCCCAGGGAACTGGAGGATTACAAATGTGATGCCACTGTTTAAGAAAATATCAAAGGATAACCCAGAAACTACAGACCCGTCAGCTTGATGTCAGTCGTGGGAACACTGATGGAAGCCATAGTACAGAATAAGATAAATATAGAGAACATTAAGTTAATACTAGACAGACAACATGCCTTTGTCAAGGGTTCTATCTCTACAACTCATTGGTCAGACCACATTTGGAGTATTGTAGGAACAAATTACTGCAGAAGTTGGAATCTGCACTGAAAATAAAAAATGATGGACATCACAGCAGGTCAGGCAGCATCCACCGAGAGAAAGCAACCTAATATTTTGAGTCTAGATGACTCCATCACAGCTGAAACAAAGCTAAAAGAAAAAGGAGTAAATTCACAATTTGAAGGTGTTGAACTCAATATTGTTTCTCTTAGCTTTACTTGTTACATTCTCTGCCGCCCTCTCTCCCCTCCCCATTCCAGTGGGACTGTCTGTTCTTTCCAGTCTGTCAGTTAGACACACCATTGTTCTGCCATTTTCACATTACTATCACTTAATCTGAACTATCAACATCCTTTGTCCCCTAGCACTCCAACCACCCTCCCCCGCCGCATAATAGCATAAGTGCTGCCCCATACACACTCCAGCTCTGATGAAGAGTCATCTTGACTCAAAACATTGGCTTGCTTTCTCTCCATGGATGCTATCTGTCCTGCTGAGATCTCCAGCATTCTTTTTGTTTGGAGTATTGTGTTCATTTCTAGGCACCTTAATAAAGGAAGGATGTTAAGGCCCTGGAGGGTGTGCAGAGGAGATTCACTAAAATGATACCAGCAATGTAAGATTAAGATACAAGGAAATAAAAAAAATACATGATTAGAGAAATTGCATTTATTCTCCTTGGAGCAGAGAAGATTAAGAGATTACCTTATCAAGGTGTTCAAAATTATGAACAATTTTGACAGGGTAAAGAGGATATTCTGTTTCCACCAGTTGGTATGTCAGTAACTAGGGGTCACAATTTCAAGATTGTCAGCAAGAGAGCTGGGAGTGAGATGAGGAGAAACTTCTTTACTCAGAGAGTTGTTCAGATTTGGAATGCACTACCTGAGAGAATGGTGGAGGTAGATTCTGCAGGAGGTTTCCACAGAGTGCTGGATATATATTTGTGAGGACTGTGGAGAAGCTGGATAGCTCTTTTGGGAGTGAATAAATACATGATGGGATGAATGGTCTTCTGTTCTATATGATTTTATGGTTTCTGTAGCCATGGTGATATTTTTTAAACAATCTGAGAGAAATAGTTCGGGGAGGCTAATGGGAATTTGTTTCCGTTGGAAGATTTTACAAGCAAACAAAATAAACTGTTGTGGATTAGATTTTCAGTTTAGACGGTAAAGGTTTGAGTTTTTTGATTAGGGGAAGCTCCCATGGCTTTAAAAAAAAAGTTTTCCTCTCAGTTGGGCATGTTTTCAGAAGACTTAGTGGAAGCTGGATATGTAAAACAGTTGTTACTGAGAAAGGAATATAATTTAGGACATTTCAGAAATACATTGTCTCACTGTAAGAGTTACGTTTAAAACGTACCAGACCAGAAAGTATTTCATTAAAACCTTGAAGAATTATGTGAAGATGAGAAAGTCTAAACTCAGTTTTATGACGAATCAAGAGATTATCAGATTCCCACCAGCAGGAATTGAAGCGACAGTTAGATCAAACCTTGTGTGTGGGATGGAGTAAGAAGTTCTCTCTGGTTCAAATACTATAAAGGAGTACTTTTGGGATTAATGAGATTGTATATCAGCTGGTATTTCTAATTCTTTAAACTTCTGTTATTCAGAAATGATTTGGTTTATTCTGTTCATTTATTTTAATTTATGAACTTCTGTTTTATTGTTAAAACTGAATTTGCAGCATTGCATTGATTGTGTTGAATGAGGAAATACTTGTTCGAACCAATTAGATACAAAATATGATCAAAATAGATTTCAGTTTGGATATGACTTATCCAGTTTAACATCAGCTGGGATCGCTGGTGAGGCCAGCAATTTTTGCCCATCCCAAGTTAAAAATCAAAAATCACATTTAGACCAGACCAAGTAAGGGTGGCAGTTTCCTTCCCGAAAGGGCATTAGTAAACCAAATAGATTTTTCCCGCAGTCGCCAATGGATTCATGCTTATCATTAGGCACTTAATTCTAGTTATTTTATTGAATGCAAATTTATTACGCCCGCAATATGTGTATCTATCTGTGTGTATACTTATGTTTACACCAGTCTATGTTGAGTGTTCTACTATCACTTGTGTTCTATAATCATGTGTGAACCTCAGTGTGAATTTCTACCTTCAATAGACAGGAGAAAAGAAGTCGAAACCGCACAGAAAATGCTGATCTATGCTTTAGCTCTATTTGCCTTCAAATTGGTTTGTGTATTTATGTTCTCTAGAACTCAACTTCACTGATAAATAGTTTTCATGTGTTGATAATCTTAACAACCTCCATTTTGCTAAATAAACTGTAAGCTGTGCGATAAAAATATTTTAGGCATCAACTACGGTCAGGTTAGATAGATTGTGGGTTCTACGGCAAGTAAAGTTCATTTCACATTCATTGGTCATTGTATTTTAATCAAACTTGAGAAGAATTTTCTGTGTAACAATCCATTTTCTGCTCCAACCACAGTTGTGAGTTTGACCTGTTAGCGTCTAATCGTGGCTGTATTTATATTGTGAGGTTAAACCTAAAAAAAAATGAGAATCAGTTTGAGATTCCCTACATTTATGTGCTTTAAAGCATCTTGGTGAATTGGGAGGGAGTCCTATGCAAAGCTTTGCTGTTTCTAATCTATATTAAAAATATTGGTACTGTAGTCCAATGCAAACTGGTTACATTTTGTAAATGATACGAAATAATTTTGGACCAAGTGACTATTAGCCTCCAAAATAAGATAAATTGAATTTGCAACTGAGCAACTCAGTGACAGGTAAAATTGAACCCACTTGAAGTCCCTCCACTATCTGCACTTATCACAGCAGCTGCCTGTGAATAATCGATTTATTGGTATAACTAATGAACCAACCAGCAGACTGAACCAGATAATCTTCAGATCCTGATCACTGGGCTGGTAACAACAGTGGCAATGCTTCCAGAAGACAGGTGGCTTTCAGGGCATCGTCTCAGCATGGTCAATCCTGCAATTTAATGCTAGTTACCTCTCAGCGGTGAAGCATGCAGTCATCAGTACAAGCTGCCACAGGTTGTCATTTGGCATGAAGAAACTCACATAAGAACAAGTGAAGCAGCCAATAGATGAATAAAACTGGCTGCCTCATGTGCTGTGCACTCAATAGAAAGCATGGCTGAGATCCCATTGGACAAAACAATAAATTGGAAGCAAATTATGTCTTATTCACCAGTTGTTGTAATATTACATACGTTGATGGTTTTGAAATTCAAAACATTTATAGAAAACAAAATGCAGCAATAAACAGATTGCATAGAATGCTGAATTACATTTTTAGGTCAATGATTGTAGTCAGAAAGTTACATCCTAAAATCATGCAGACTGATTCTGATTATTCTGTTTAGTTTGATTATTTTATATGGAAACATATCTGAGAAACAGGTAAATTTCACGTGAGGCATCAATCAAACATGACCCAGAAATGTTCTTTTCAGGAAGAGGTTTTCAAAGGTTATGCTTTATCTGACTGATACATGCTTCAAGCATAAATGATAAATAAACACATGAACTTGGATCTTCAGAAAGTAGTGGATAACTTACCTGAGTGTTTATGCAAAGCAAATAATGACAGCAACTGTGATGGATTCCATGTGCACTTTTCAACTAATTTGTTTCTAATTTGAATCTTACCTTTCTAATGAAAGAACATAGAACATAGAACAGTACAGTGCAGTACCGGCCCTTTGGCCCACGATGTTGTGCTGACCTATTATCCTACTAAGGTCAATCTACCTTGCAGACCCTACATTTTACTATCCTCCACGTGCCTATCCAAGAGTCGCTTAAGAGTCTCGAAAGTATCTGACTCCACTACCACAGCCGGCAGCGCATTCCACATACCCACCACTCTCTGTGTAAAATGTTTTTGATTGATATCGTCAACTTCATTGTCAGTGAATAAAGCTGACTTTTTTCTTGAAAAACACTTGCAAGCTGGAACATAAGTTGAGGAGCTGACTTTAAAACTGAAATAATGATGCTTGGCAATTTTGAAAACTTCCCAGCTGTGACTGCCCAAACAACGTGTTCGCCTCTTGTTTGGACACTAAGAGAAACTGTAAATAAGGAACATCTATCCCTGCTCTTGGTCTTGGAAAGCAGAAACATTTGACAGTTCAGTTGCTTTTGACACTCCTACCCGTATTTGGTCAACATTGTCCAGGACCTTGCCATTGATCACAATTGATATGGGATAAGTGTTGGATTGTGGGAGCTAGTTTGAAAAGGATCTTCATTCTCTGATGTTTGTCATGTTCTCATGTTTGAAAATTCATCATAGCCTCATATGTACCAAACTAACTTTCAGCTGACTGAGGAAAAGTGGATTTGAGGACAGGGATCTTAAACCTGAGACTAAGATGATAGCTTACAAGTGAAGAGGAATGATCCCATAGGGTTTGGAGATCTGGACAATCTACAGCATTCCCCTGAAAGCACTGGAGAAGTACCAGCAGCAGTACCTTCACATGATCCTCTGAGTCTGGGGCAAGAAATATGGTACAACAGCAGTGTCCTTTCCAAAGCTGCGAGCTGAGTATTGAAGCACTAATCAAAGAACAAGAACAAAGAAAAAAGAAAATTATAGCACAGGAACAGGCCCTTCGGCCCTCCAAGCCTGTGCCGACCCAGATCCTCTATCTAAACCTGTCGCCGATTTTCCAAGGATCTGTATCCCCCTGCTCCCTGCCCATTCATGTATCTGTCTAGATACATCTTAAATGACGCTATCGTACCCGGTGGAAGGTGCCTCTACCACCTCCGCTGGAAATGTGTTCCAGGCAGCCCCCACCCTCTGCATAAAGAACTTTCCACACATATCTCCCTTAAACTTTTCCCTTCTCAGCTTGAAATCGTGACCCCGAGGAATTGAGTCCCCCACTCTGGGAAAAAGCTTCCTGCTATCCACCCTGCCTATACCTCTCATGATTTTGTAGACCTCAATCAGGTCCCCCCTCAACCTCCATCTTTCATAAATAATCCTAATCTACTCAACCTCTCTTCATAGCTAGCGCCCTCCATACCAGGCAACTTCCTGGTGAACCTTCTTTGCACCCTCTCCAAAGCATCCACATCCTTTTGGTAATGTGGCGACCAGAACTGTTTGCAATATTCCAAATGTGGTCGAACCAAAGTCCTATACAGCTGTAACATCACCTGCCAAATCTTGTACTCAATGCCCCACCCGATGAATGAAAGCATGCTGTATGCCTTCTTGACCACTCTACCGACCTGCGTTGCCACCTTCAAGGTACAATGGACCTGAACACCCAGATCTCTCTGTGCATCAGTTTTCCTCAGGGCCTTTCCATTTACCATATAGTTCGCAGTTGAATTGGATCTTCCGAAATGCATCACCTCGCATCTGCCTGGATTGAACTCCATCTGCCATTTCTCCGCCCAACTCTCCAATCTATCTATATTCTGCTGCATTCTCCGACAGTCCCTGGGAGAATGACTAACTGGAAGGCTTATTTGGGAAGGCAGCAAACACAGTGAAGAACTTTATTCAGAAAACATGGAGGTGAAGTCTTGGCAACAGAAGGAGCAAACAAACCTACAAACAAACCATTTACTCAATTCTTCAAGCATTGCTCGCAATCTGCTTGTAGATGATTCTACATGTAGCACACTGGACTTAGCTGCGATCTCACAGTTCATTGAGATTGTGTGGAAGCAGGTTGTTCTCGAACCTGACAGATTGACAAGAAGACTGTCCATCTGCCAACTGTTTTTAGCCATAAATGGTGCAACTTTTTTTAAGATATTGAAAAATATTAGGAAAATATCAGGACTATATCCAGTTCCCTGTAAGTTACTCCCTTAAAATGGTTTCATAGAATGAAGCAGACTATTAATCAACTTCAGTATGCAGTTACTGAAAAAGGTAAGAAGTAACTGGCATTTCTGTATCATCTCCTGCGATCTCGGAATGTTCCCATGCACTTTGCAAATGCAGTCACTGTTTTAGGATAGGAACCATTGATTTTGTTGCTGTTACTTACATTCACTGACAAGGAACTTAAAATGACAGTTTATTAACCAGTTGGTATAAAAAAACTTTTTTTTTAAAAAAAGAAGTAAATGGTTTATTCTGGTAACCTTCACCTTGGTCATTTCTTTTGAAGACCTTCGGAATGACAGCTGAAGTTATTTTTGGGGATGAAGCTAAGTTGGAATACTGAAATCAGTTTAAAATAACAAAGACCCTGATGAATGTTTTATCCATCCCTAGAACTGGCTCTGTCTGTTATATTAGGCAGAAAGAGGATGACATTAGGGCTGTAAATACTGTACAGATGTGAATTATATGCAGGAATCAAAGCAAACTGAGGCATTCCATCTGCTGCTTTATTTGCTGAGAAAATCTGTCCTTTAATTTGTGCCAGTTCCAGGACTGTTACTGCAAAATGCTCACAAGCAATTCATCTACAGAAACAGGAAACATTTTCCGTTACTTAGGAATCCATATATAAGTCTTATTATTATTTTTGTTATCTTGTTGTGTATTGATCTTATCATGCATTAAGTAATGCTACCCTTCCAAATCATGTCTTTTTAAATTAACCTATTGTTCCAACCAACCTGTTCAGAGATGTTATAATACACCTCTGGAGCAGGAGGGATTTCAACCTGGGCCTCTTGGTTCAGGGATAGGGACACTACCACTGTGCCACAGACTTCTAATCCTGCCTCATTTAAGGATTTATGGTATATTTCTGTGTATTACATCATAGCTCAGATTTGTTGTTATTCATCCCTGTCGGCAAGTGAGTAGAAAGTCAAGCAATTATGTTCCTGCCACAATTCTCAACAATCCTCCCCTTTCACTTCCCAATCTCCACCTCACCCATTCTCCTGAAGTTATTGACATCTGCTGCTGTTTCAAAAACAGTGCCTTGCTGAGATACTCCTGAGTGCTGGCAGATTATTCAGTGATTGAACATGATCTTTCTCACACCTTCAGCATTCACAAGACACCAGGTTATAGTCCAACAGTATGTGAAATCACAAGCTTTTAGAGCGTAGCCACTTTGTAAGGTGAAGTGAGAGAGGGCACACAGACACAGAATTTATGAGCAGAGCGATGAAGGGCAGTGGGATCAAAAGATCATATAAATCGTGAGTGGAGTGTCGAATAGTAAGTTTTGAAGATGATTAGAAGTGTTAGACAGTGTGAGCAAAGTGTCAACAGCTGAATAATAAGTGAAGACATTTAGTTTGTCTCCAGCATCACTTTTTTTTAAGCTTTTGTAATTATCTCTCTGTATCATTTAATTGGACTATAAGTCATCCATACACTTGTTATTCAGCTATTGACACTTTCCTCACACCATCCAACATTTCTGATCACCTGCAGAGACTTATTATTGGGGACTCCACTCACACCATTTGTATAATCTTTTGATGTCTCTGCCCTTGATCAGTCTGCCCATAAATTCTGTGTTCTGTGTGCTTCCCTCTCACTTCACCTGACAAAGGGGCTCATCTAAGTCCTAAATGGCTCCCCATCTCTTCAAACTGACTCCCTGGTCATCAGAACCATCCTTTCAACATTTATCTGTCCAGTTTCTGTTAGAACTTTATAGGTTTCCATGAGATTTCACCCCCATCGCCGACTCTTCTAACTGCAGTGAATATTGTTCTAACCGATTCAGTCTTGGTTCATACGTCAGACCTGCCATCTCATGAATCAGTTTGGAAATCTTTGTTGCAGTTCCTGAATAGCCAGAACATTCTTCTTCAAATAAAGAAACCAAAACTGCATGCAGTGTTCCGGGTGTGGGCTCACTTCGGCCTTATACAAGTGAACCTCCCTGCTCCTGGACACGAATTCTCTCCCTATGAAGGCCAACATACCATTTGCCTTCATTGTCTGCTGCACCTGCATACTTACCTTCAGCAACTGGTGTACAAGGACACCCAGATCTTCTTGCACCTCCCTCGTTCCTAATCCATCACCATTCAGATTATAATGTCTTCCTGTTTTTGCTACCAAATGGATAACCTGCCATTATCTACATTAATACATGCATTTGTCTACTCACTTAACTTGTCCAATTCACACCAAAGCATTTCTGCATTCTCCTTACACTTTGCCCTCCCCCATTTCTGAAGAAGGGTCCAGACCCAAAATGTCAGCTTTCCTGCTCCTCTGATGTTGCTTGGCCTGCTGTGTTCCTCCAGCTCCACACCTTGTTACCTCATTTTCTGCCTTGACTATTTGACTTGCTCCTCTTCATAGAATCCCTACAGTGTGGAAGCAGGCCATTTGGCCCATTGGGTCCACACTGAGCTTCAGAAGAGCATCCCACCTCCTTCTCCATCCCTGCATTTCCCACCATAGACACTATGGGCAATTTCCCATGGCCAGTCTACCACCCTGCACATCTTTGGACTGTGGGAGGAAACCCACACAGATACGGTGAAAACGTGCAAACTCCACACAGACAGTTGCCTGAGGCTGGAATTGAACCCTGACGCCTTGCGGTATGAGGCAGCAGTGCTAACCACTGAGCTATTATGTCTTCTCAACTGTACCAGCCTCAAACTTATCTCTTTTCTCACTATCTCTCTTGGTCCCCCACCACCTGCCCTCTTACTAGTTTAGAGCCGCCTGAGCAGCTCTAGCAAATCTCCCCATCAGGACATTGGTCCCTTTCCAGTTAAGGTACAAAGCGCCCTTCTTATCCAGGTCACTTCTACTCCAGAAGACATTCCAGTGACCCAAAAAAGCAATTCACTGCCCCCACCCCAGCTCCTCAGCCATACATTCATCTGCTCTATCCTCTTATTCCTAACTAGTACGTGGCACTGGGAGGAATACAGATATTACTACCGTTGAGGACCTACTTTTTAACTTCCTGCCTAATTTCCTATATTCTGTCTTCAGAACCTTGTCCCTTTCTCTTCCTATCCTCCTCTTGGTCACTGTCCCCATTGACAATATTCTGCACCCTATCCGAGACACCTTTGACCCTAGCACCAAGGAGGCAACACACCATGTTAATGTTTCTTTACTCAGAGAGTGGTAAGGGCGTGGAATGCCCTGCCTGCCAATGTAGTTAACTCAGCCACATTCGGGGCATTTAAACAGTCCTTGGATAAGCATATGGATGATGATGGGACAGTGTAAGGGGATGGGCTTAGATTAGTTCACAGGTCGACGCAACATCGAGGGCCGAAGGGCCTGTTCTGCGCTGTATTGTTCTATGTTCTGTTCTATGTCTCACGGTCAGCTGCTGAAATGTCTCTCTGTGCCCTTGACTAGGGAGTTCCCATTCACAATTAATCGTTTGAAACCTGACATACCTCTCATTACAGTAACCAGTCTAGGTACCAGAAATGGCACTGTCAGCGCTACATTCCCCTTAGAGTCCATCACCGCCTACATTTTCCAAAACAGCATACTTCTTTGTGATGAGGATAGCCATGGGAGACTCCTGCACCAGCTGTCTACCTCTCCTACCTCTCCTGGAGGTAACCCATATACCCGACAGTATGAGATAACTAGGTGTAGAGCTGGATGAACACGGCAGGCCAAGCAGCATCAGTGGACCAGGAAGGCTGACGTTTCGGGCCTAGACCCTTCTTCAGAAAGGGTCCAGACCCAAAACGTCAGCTTTCCTGCTGCTCTGATGCTGCTTGGCCTGCTGTGTTCATCCAGCTCTACACGTTGTTATCTCAGATTCTCCAGCATCTGCAGTTCCTACTATACCTGACAGTATGTGTGGTTTTTCTACCTTCGTGAAACTGCCATCCATCACTCCTCTTGGTTCCTCTAAATTCCTCATTGTCTCTAACTGCCACTCAAACTGATCCATGTGATCCAATAGATTCGTAAGCATACACACTTCCTGCAGACATAATCATCAGGAACATTGAAATTTTCCCTAATCGGCCGCAAATTGCCCCATCATGTCCAGGGATATGCAGGCTGGAGGGGTTGCCATGATAAATGCTGGGTTACAGGGGTGCTGGGTCTGGGTGGGATGCTCTTCAGAGGATCAGTGCAGACTTGATGGGCCGAATGACCTCCTTCTGCACTGTAGGGATTCTATGATGGTGACAATGTTGTGTGGAATATTGTAAATCAGGTATGATTCCATCAGTACTATTATGTAAGCCCATTGCTTGACTAGTCTGTGAGACAGATCCTCCAATTGTGGCACCAGTTGAGGTAGATGTTGGTGCGGAGGACTTTGCAAGGTCAAGAGGGCTTAGTTTGCCTTTGTCATTTACCGGTGCCTGAGTTGATGCCAAGTTATCCATCTGGTTCTGTTGTTTTTTTTTTGAGGCTTTTCAGTGGTGATACAACGGAATGGTTTGCTAGATCATTTGAAATAACAATGAAGAGTTAGAGTGACATGTAGACCTGACTAGCTAAGGACAACAGTTTTCCTTCCCTGGAGGGCAGAATGAACTATGTGAGTTTTATGACAATAGTTACGTGGTCATTATTAGACTTAATATCTATATTTTTATTGGATGCACATTCCATGCTCTGCCATGGCAGGATTCAAACCAAGGTCCCCAGAACATTACCTGAATCTCTAGATTGCTAGACCAGTGACATTACTCTGCACCATGGCCTCCATTTTTATCAGCTTTCAGATGTATGGGGTAGACTTTGAGCTTTTAATACTTCGAGAAATGAATAAAAGTGAATCATAATCTCTTCCAATTTTATTTCAATCAGCAAATTTGTTGTTGACTGCTTACACTGCTGGACAAAGTTAATTTCTAATTCAGGCTGTCTTTTCTGATATCGGAATGATTTGGACTGGTTGTCTGAAGTATAGACTTTTGGCTTTCTTTTACTACATACTTTAAGTTAATAACTTTGGTGTCGGTCTGATTATGCCAGGAATAGAATGCAATCCTAAATTTAGATCAATGTTGATTAGCTCTTCCTGTATGATATCAATGAGCTCAAAGCTGTTACTCTTGTTGATTACTTTAAAAAAAAGTCTTCCTTCATTCCACAGAGACATAGAAACATAAAAGATAGGAGCAGAAGGAGGCCATTCAGCCCTTCAGACTGCTCCGTCATTCTTCACAATCATGGCTGATCGTCTGAGTCAATAGCCTAATCTTGCTTTCTCCCCATAACCTTTCACCTCATTCATCCCAAGTGCTGTATCCAGTCGCCTCTTGAATACATTCAATGTTTTGGCATCAACTACTTCCCGTGGTAATGAATTCCACATGTTCCCCACTTTTGGGTAAAGAAATGTGTCCTCACCTCCATCCTAAATGGTCTATCCCGAATCCTCATACTGTGGTCCCTGGTTCTGGACGCACCCACCATCAGGAACATCCTCCCTACATGTACCCTGTCCAGTTCTGTTAGAATTTTATAAGTCTGTATGAGATACCCCTCATTCGTCTGAACTCTAGCGAAAACAATCCCAACCTAGTTAATCTCTTCTCATACATCAGTCCCACCATCCCCAGGATCAGCCTGGTAAACCTTCGCCGCACTCCCTCAAGAGCAAGAGCATCCTTTCTCAGAAAAGGAGACCAAAACTGCACACAATATTCCTAGTGTGGTCTCACCAAGGCCCTGTATAACTGCAACAACCCATCCCTGCTCCTGTACTCGAAACCTCTCGCAATGAAGGCCAACATACCATTTACCTTCTTTACTACCTGCTGCACCTGCATGCTTACCTTCAGTGACTGGTGCATAAGGACACCCAGGTCCCGCTGCACACTCCCCTCTCCCAATTTACAGCCATTCAGGTAGTCACCTGCCTTCTTGTTTTTATGAATATTGAACCTTTGACAGATAGTTGTACAACTTGTGCAGAGGAGGTGATGGCCTGGTGGTATTATCACTGGAATGTTAATCCAGAGACTGAGGTAAAGTTCTGGTGATCTGGGTTTGAATCCTGCCATGGCAGATGTAGAATTTGATTTCACTAGTAATCTATTATTAAGAATCTAATGATGGCCAAGAATCCATTGTCAATTGTTGGGAAAAAGAACCCACCTGGTTCTCTAATACCCTTGAGGAAAGAAAACTGCCATCCTTACCTGGTCTGGCCTACATGTGACTCCAGACCCACAACAATGTGATTTACGCTGAACAATTAGGGGTGGGCAATGAATGTTGGTCTGGCCAGTGACACCTTTGTCCCATGAATAAATTTTAAAAAAACTTTTCTTGAAAAATTTTGACCTTCAATCCACTTTAGCCTCTCCTAGTACTTGTTAGGAACCGTGTTGTCTGGTTCAAAGTTTCTATAACTTAGTCAATGTTGATTCAAACTGAAGCAGCAAGTGACAATCACAAACAATAAAGCAACAGGTCAGTTTAAACGACTTTCAGTTGAGACTGCAGACATATGTGCCGATTCATTGATGTCAGCTTGAAAATATTTATTTTGAACAGCAAACTTCATGGGTACTGTATAAGCTTGGATTCAGACTAGAAGACTGACCCTACCAGAGCACACCTTAATGATTGTTGGTGCAGACTATACTTGCTGGTATCTTGCCTTATTTACCAGATTTGGGAGGTTTAGGAGTACTGTCATGTTTTGCACAGTTATTATTTCATTTGACTTCTATTTCCTTGCATAGCATTGGCATTAGAAGAAGATATGTTGCTCAATGTCAGAATCCAGTGTATAAGTAGTCCTGTGGAACAAGCTCCTATTCTAATGAAACCAAAAATACGTTGCTTTCCATGACTCATTTTGTTTGAGGCTTTCTCAGAATATCTGAAAGCTGAAATGAATGATTCATTCCAACCTCCTGCAGGTTTAGATATTAATCAGAGCTAAACAGCTGTGTCAGACAGGTAATTTAATTATAAATGAAGCAGAATCGAATGAACTGCAGCAGTGAGGTGGACATTGTGTTTGATTGGTTTTTGTACACTGGTAATAAGCTATTAGCTCTCTTAACCAGAAGCAATTTTTACTGAGATGTATACTACACTGAGCACTATTGAATGTGGAAAACTACTTTCTTTTTCCAGTTCCAGAATCAATAATTTCTTCATGCAGTATGGTCCATAGTCGTGACTCACTATTATCTTAAAAAAGTGAGCATTCTTCACTTTTTGAGGTCACGATCTCAGAGAGATAATCTCTAGAACTAAAACTGTATCTCTCTACACATAACCTTTACCTGAACCAATTAAGATCAGTGAACTAAACAGAGGCTGGGAATGATTTCCATATGGCTCTGTCCTAAGATATTCACTGTCCTTAATTAGCAAGGCCATTAAAGCGTCATCTGGAAGCGACTCAAGTGTTGCTTTATTGATTCCATATGGAATGGGAATCTTTCCATGATAATCTAATAGACACCGATAAGCTCAGAGAGGTGCTCTAAAACACAGTGCTTCCACATGATTTATGCAACTAGCAAATCCAATGTCATTTTAATCCTTGTAATAAGGTCTATCCAAATACGTATGCAAATATGTAGACCGTTCAGAGAGGTGTATAAGAGTGATAATTTCAACTGTCCCAACATATATTGGGATAGTCAAAATGTTTAGAGAGGGTAGATTTCTTCAAATGTATCCTGTGGAGATTTTGTATCAATGCGTAGGAGGCCCAACAAGGGACAGTGTAGTGCTAGATCTGTTTCTGGGGATAAAGTTGGACAAGTGTTCGATGTGGGGGAACATTTCGGCGATAGCGACCAAATTTGAACAGTATGGTTCAAATTTGTTCCGGTTGAGGAAAAGATAGCCTGCAAAAGATGGCTTTGGATTGGGGAAAGGCAGATTTTATTAAAATAAAGCAGGCTCTGCCCCATGCTTGTTATCTCGGATTCTCCAGCATCTGCAGTACCTTTTATCTCTGGCTACAGTAGACTGGGTACAGCTCCTTGCAGGTAAGTGCACAGAGAAATGGTTGCGGGGTGGGGTCATTCAGAAAATGCTGAAGAGAGTACAGGTCCAACATGTAGCTTTTACAGGGAAACGTAGGAGCAATAAGTTAGGAGAACCCTGGATGTCTATGACAATTCAGGATTGGATGAGGAAGAAGAGTGAGGATTTAAGCAACTCCCAAGACCGCAATTCAGCTGCAGCCCTAGAGGAATACGGGAAGTACAGGAGGGAACTTAAGAAAGCAATTAGAAGAGCCAAAAGGGAGCATAAGAAAGAACTTGAGAACAGGTTTAAGGAGAATCCTAAGATATTTTATAAATAAGTAAAAGGGGACAGGTTAACCAGGGAAAGAGTAGGGCCCATTCGGGACCAAGGGGCAACCTGTGTGTGAAACGACAGGATATTGGAAGGGTTTTGAATAAACACTTCTCTTTGGTCTACACTCTGGAAAAGGAGAACATCGGTACAGAATTCAGGAAAAGGGACTGTGAGGAACTTGCACAGTTTGACATAGGAAATGGGGAGGTATTGGAGGTTCTGTCAGGATTAAAAACATAAAATCCCCTGCCCAGATGAATTGCTGTGGGAGGGGAGGCAGGAAATTGCAGGGGTTCTGATACAAATTTGTAATTCCTCCCTAGCCACAGGGGAGGCGCCAGAGAACTGGAGGATGGCGAATGTGGTTCTACTTTCTAAGAAGGCTGGTGGAGATGAACCAGGAAATTACGGACCACTGGGTCTCACGTCAATTACAGGGAAACTGTCGGAAAAAATTATGAAGGAACGAATTAATACCCATAATGCATGAGTTAATTTGGGATAGCCAGCATGGCTTTGTCAAAGCTCACCCCTCAGCCTCCGACATTCCAGGAAAATAGCCCCAGCCTATTCATCCTTTCCCTATTGTTCAAACCCTCCAACTCTGGCAACATTCCTGTAAACCACGTTGGTTCTGCATGTTGCGGAAATGGTGCTAGAACTACACAGGAAAGTGGAAGAGCACCTATACAAAATCCTCGCTCTAAACAGATATTCCCGCAACTTCATCCGCAGATGCCTACTAAACAGGAGAACACGGTACGTCCTAACACATTGGCCACACTGCCATACATCAAGAACAAATCGGAACTGACAACAAGATGCCTAAGACCACTAGGAGTCATGGTGGCCCACAGGCCCACAGCCACTCTACGTCAAACGCTTTCAAGGATTAAAGACCCCATTCCCACAACATGTAGAACTAACGTGGTTGACAAAATACTATGTAACGACTGCCACAAACATTATATCGGACAGACAGGAAGGAAACTAGCCATCAGAATACATGAGCAGCAAAACGGCACAATGAACTCTCCTTCATATCTGTACATTCAGACAATGAAGGCCAGCAGTTTAACTGGGACAAAGTAACCATCGTAGCCCAAGTCAAACATAGACACACACAGGAATTCCTAGAAGCACGATTCTCCACCCATAATGCATCAACAAGCACATAGAATTGGACCCCATATACGAACCCACACAGATCAAAACCGGAAATGACAGTACTCACCATAACGACCGGACAGTATAAATTCCAAGCGGAGTAGAATAACGTCGCTTCATCAGAGGATCCACTGATGATGTCACCTAGCATGGCGATGAAACATCTGAACGAGAACAAGCCAGCTCAGTGAGCAAGTCAACAACCCCAATATGGTTGACTCTAAATTACCCTCTGAGCAACGAGATATGAAGAATCCCATTAAAAAAACCCTTCAAACCATGGCTAATTAGGCAGAAGCTGGATTGTTTACCGTCCTGCCTGAATGTAGTTAAAGGTGAGTGGGGAGCTGACACTTAAGAAGAAAATCCTTCCGGATGTCATGCATTCAAAACAAATAAGCCCCATTTGAAAAATTGGGTGTTTGGTGGACATGAAGAAGGTTACCTCAGGGTATAGCGGGACCTTGAGCAGATGGGCCATTGGGCCGAGGAGTAGCAGATGGAGTTCAATTTAGATAAATGGAAAGGCAAATCAGGGCAGGACTTATAGACTTAATGGTAAGGTCCTGGGGAGTATAACTGAACAAAGAGGCCTTTGGGTGCAGGTTCATAGTTCCCTGAAAGTGGACTCCCAGGTGGACAGGATAGTGACGAAAGGTGTTCGGTACGCTTGCCTTTTTTGCTCAGTGCACTGGGTATCGGACTTGGGAGGTCATGCTGAGGCTGTACAGGATATTGGTTAGGCCACTTTTGGAATACTGTATGCAATTCTAGTCTCCCTGCTGTAGGAGGATGTTGTTAAACTTGGAAGAGTTCAGAAAAGATGAACAAAGATGTTGCCAGGATTGTAGGGTTTGTACTCTCAGGAGAAGCTGAATAGGCTGGGGCTGTTTTCCCTGGAGCATTAGAGGCTCAGGGGTGAACTTACAGAGGTTTATAAAACCATGAAGGGCATGGATAGGATGAATAGACATGGTCTTTTCCCTGGAGTGGGGGGAGTCCAAATCTAGAGGGTATAGGTTTAAGCGAGAGGGTAAAGATTTAAAATGGACCTAAGGGGCAACTTTTTCACATACAGGGTGTTGCGTGTATAGAATGAGCTGCTAGAGGAAGTGGTGGGGGTTGGTACAATTGCAGCATTTAAAAAACATCTGGGTGGGTACATGAATAGAAATGGTTTAGAGTGATACGGGTCATGATTAATTTAGGATATAGAATCCCTACAATGAGGAAATAGGCCCCTTGGCCCAACAAGTCCATACTGACCCTTAGAACATCCCACTCAGACCCATCCCCCTAACCTAAACATCCCTGAATACTATGGGCAATTTAGCATGCCCTGTCCACCTAGCCTGCACATCTTTGGACTGTGGGAGGAAACTGGAGCACCCGGAGGAAACCCACACAGACACAGGGAGAATGTGCAAACTCCACAGACAGTTGCCCAAAGCTGGAATTGAACCCAGGCCCCTGGTGCTGTGAGGCAGCAGTTCAAACCACTGACCCATCATGCGCCCTGATTGGTATGAACAAGTGGAACTGAAGGGTCTGTTTCCATGCTGTATAGCTCTATGACTCTAAACAGGAGCAAGTGTAGCCCATTGAGCCCTCACGTCTGTGCCACCATTCAAGAAAATCACGACTGATCTTTTGTAACTCCATTTCCATTTAACTCATATCCAAACATTTATCCATTTCAATTCTGAATTCAAAAATCTTAAATCTTAAATGTACTCATTGCCTGAGTTTACACAACCCCCTGGGGTAGAAGTTCAAAAGATTTGTAGCTCAACCACCTTAGTCGAGAAATTTCTGTTAATCTCACTGCCTAATACTGTTCCCCTTTTCTTGAGATTGTGCATTCTAGATTCTTTAGCCAAGGAACACAGACTGTCATTTATTTTGTCAACTAATTTTAGAATCCAAACTGTTTCAATGAAGATCACCTTTCATTCTTCTAAATTATGTACAGTTCAATTTGACTACTCTCACATTGCTGTCATATGCAGGAATCAGCTTAATCAACGTTTGGTATTCTCTATCTCGGACTAATATCCTCCCTGAAGTAATCAAAACTGTGTGCACTATTCCAGAGTGTGATCTCATCAAAACTTAAGATAATTGCAGGGAGACTTCCTTATTTCTGCACTTCAACATTATTCATTATTGATTGTGGTGGTACAGAGGCTCAGTGGTTAGCACTGCTACTTCATAGCACCAGGGGCCTGGGTTTGATTTCAGCCTCAGGCAGCTGTCTGTGCAGAGTTTGTACATCCTTCCCGTGTCTGTGCGGGTTTCCTCCAGGTGCTCCGGTTTCCTGCCATAGGCCAAAGATGTGCGGGTTAGGTGGATTGACCATGCTAAATCACCTATAGTGTGCAGGGCTGTACAGGCTAGGTGGATGAGCCATAGAAATACAGGGATAGGGTGGGGTGCTCCTCGGTGGGGGAGTGTGGATGCAATGGGCCGAATGGCCTGCTTCTGTACTGTAGGGATTCTATGATCATGTGATCTTAGCTTCTCTGACAAGGCCAGTATTGCTGCTCATCTTTAATTGCCCCTTGAACTAAGTACCTTTCTAGACCATTTCAAATGTAGGCAATGTTAATGTGGGCATAAAGTCACCTATAAAAATAGCAGATTTTCTTCCCTAAAGGCCATTAGTGAACCAAATTGTTCTTTGCAACAATTGATAATAGTTGACATGGTTGCCATTACTGAGGTTAGTGTTCAATTCCAGATTAATTAATTAAATGAATTGTATTAATGCATTAAATTTAAGTTCTACTAACTGCCACTGTGGTATTTTAAACCATGTTACTAGATTATTAGCCTGAACCTCAGGTCTGTTAGTCTAGTGACATTACCCTTGCACCACTGTTATCTCTTGTGTAAAATGCTAAATTATTATTTGCTTTCCTAGTTGCTTACTCGACCTACATACTGACTTCACGGTTCATGTACAAGGACACCAAGATCCTTCTGAAAACCAACATTTACCAGTCTCTCACTTTGTAAAAAATATTTTTTTCTATTCTCCCTACCTAAGGAGATAATTTCACGTTGCCCAACAATGGAACTTTGACCCACATTGACAGTTGTACAGGGCAGGAAGACTGAAAGGATTAATTTGGATGTTTTGGAATAGCTCCACTCACTGATGTGAAAGTGATTGTGTGTGGAAGCAGTTAGTCAGATTTTTGTTAATAATTTCTCAGTGATACAATCTACAACTTCTTGACATTGATCAAGGCTACAATGTCACTTACCTTGTAATTTGATTATCTAGTTTAAACTAATTTAACCTGTTACCTTACTATTATGTAAAAAAAAACTATTCCTTGTTATTCAAACATGGTCCTTTTCTGCCAAGAGATTTATTGGTATTAATCCTTCACCGCTTAATACCAGTAAACCCCATAGAATATGATTACTAGAGTTGGTGACAGCAAATCTACCCAAAAATGAAGATCCCAGCTGCAGGCATCTCTTCCATCATTGACCTTTCTGTCCTCAGCCTCCTACTGTGTTCAAATGTAGCTCTCTGCAAGCCTGGGGAATAGCATTTCACCGAATAACTGGACACTTTATAGTCTGAACTTGACATTGAATTACCAATGTTAGATCACAACCTCTACCCCTAATTTTTTTTTGCTGCTTTTGTTTCTCTCTGTATCTCTCATTTAATTTTCTTTGTTTTTGATTAGCATCCCACAATTTACATCTCTTCTAGACGCATCTTTTATTTTTTTGACTTGTCCCTTTACCACCACCTTTGGCTTTGCAGCAGGAACCATTTTATTATTTAATATTTCCTTCACCCTATCACAGACTTTCCTTCCATTTCCCACCTCCCTCCTTTCACTTGCTCAAAGCCTATTTCATTTTGACTTATCCCTAGTTCTTGATGAAAGAGCACACGTTTGAAATTTTAACTTTCTCCGCACATACTGTGTCAGTATTTTCAGTATTTTATTTTAATTTCTTTGGAGCATCTGCAATGTTTTTGTTTTGCTCTGGTTTATGAATTTTTGTAGCATCTAGCTTCTGTGCAATGTCTGCATCAATTCAGCTGGGATTGTGAATGGATCACATGGGAAATCATAATCTTTTAATGTTCCAAATAACTGTGCCGTTTAGATACAGCTAGCAGATGAGATTTATTACTTACATATGATTTTAACTGAATCGCGCTGTTGAAAACAAAATAGCTGACACTGGAGCAGTGTAGGTGCTGGACTATTAAATATGCAACTATGGAAACTTGGGAATTCTCTATAGGTTCCTAACATCCTAATATTAACATCCTTTTCAATCCTCCACAGCTGTTCATTGGTTTTAATAATATGTAGAATGTCTTCAGATTGAGTCTCACTCCTCTCTCCAAACTTTAAAGCTCACTGTTAATATTATTAAAAAAACACTCAAAAAATGGGGCTGGATTTTGTAAAAGTGCAACAGTTAGCACCATCTGTGCAGTTAACAAGCCTGAGCATATGAGGGATAGGCCTTACAATTGTGATGCTTTTACTGCAAGTTTCAGAGCTTTCAGTCAGAAGGCTGGTAGGTTTCTATTTGATTCAATCCAGGACTTAAGATTTCCAAATCAAGACACCGAGAATTTCACACAGTCAATTTATGTTTTGTTACTGTAGAGATCCTCAGGGTAGGGACACACTCAGAGAGCTATGGTGTTGGTTGATAAAGTCACAACTGTCAATTGTGTTAAGTTGCTCCTGAAGTTAAATAGTATACTCCCTTTTGATTGTCCAAACTGGCCCATTCAACTTGAAGTTACTAGAGCTGAATGGGATGAATCCTAGCCCTTTCAGTTTGAGCAATATTGTTAGAGCAATGATCACTAGCATCTTATCTACTACAGAGCTACTCAAGTTATCTAGAGAAGAACAGACTGTACCATTGAGTGCAACCTGAGTTCTGAATTTCTAAGGTGACTTGACCTGAACGAGATCCCACATTCCTTCTCTTTCTCTCTGTCCAGAATAATTGCTTATTGATCTTAGCAACTGATAAGCACCTCACACAAATGATAATCAACACAACTTCCCCAAAGAAGATCTGTGAGCATTGTCACCACCCTTCTAATCATTCATTGGAGGTGCACAAATTCAACAGTGCTGTTTCCCTTTCTGAAACCCAACCATGTTATTGAAGTATGAACACTTGTTCATACACCTGGCCTAGAAGTAATCTCTTCCTAGCTTTAAAACCTCAAAATTTTCTCATTTATTGTATGTTGTGCTGCATTCAGAAGGTTCTGTCAGATCCATATGCTGTGCGTGGGCTACCTTTAAGTTCTAGTTGTCCAAGTCCTGTCCCAAGTAGCAGACCTACTTACCATGCCCTTCGGTGATGTAATTTGGCAAAGATAGTGTATGCTGTGAGGCGATCTCCTCTTTCGCTGTGCTAAGCGAAAGGTCAGCATTGGTAATTGCCTTCCTAATGTACAATCATTTCTCCATTTTGCCTGATACTTACCATACAGCTTAGTCATGAATTACGTACACAGGCTGAGGAAAACACTCTTATATGTACACCAATAACCAAAACCACCAGGGAGAGCTGATAGATGCTCATCTTACAAGCCACCAGCATAATCTTGGGGACAGGTCAAAATGCAAAACTTAATTTATTTTTTCTCAGTGCATTCCCAAAAGGCTTGTAAAAGTTGAAATTTTCATCCACCAGCACCTCCAGATATTGATGTCGGATTAACAATAGGAACAGATATTCCTTCTATCTTCCATTCAAAATTGTCTTGATCACCTCTTCATCATTGTATGCAACAGCATTAACGAGTGCATTTAAAGTAGAAAAATGACCTGAAGTGTCGTATACATATGGAACATTGCCTTAATTTTGAAGAAACCCACCATAATGAATTGGTTATTGCACTTTACAAAGAGGTGACTCTAAGTTAACCTCCATGGGGAATCTGCATCTAATGGAAACAATGATAAGCAGATGACCTGCAGTCTGACATCCGAATAGAAAGTTATCATCAATTGATGAGCATTTGCATCCAAAGAGAGTGGAGTGATCAACCTCACCTGTAATATCCAGCTGTTTCTCCTGATAGGAGTTAGTCACTCTAAAAATGTACTTTCTTTGTAGAAGCAAACATGAACATGCTAGATCTAAACCTAGGAAAGAAATGGGTTGTCTCATATGTTGTTACTAGGCATAGAAGAGGAGGAAAAAACCAGGGAAATGCTGTTATTTTTCCTCAAAGCAACTTTTCGGAATTCAGAATGCCTTCAAGTTTGCTGTCAACCATTAGCTAAGAATTGTTTTATTTTACTTGTTCATGGGATTTATTGCCCATTCCTAACTTCTATGGAGAAGGAAATGATGAACTGCAGTGTCGTGACACGTACTGTGTTGTTAGGAATGTAGTTGCATTATTTTGACCGAACAGTACTGCAATTAGTGCCAACTTACAAGTGGGATATTAAACTGAATGCCCCTTTCTCCAGATTCTAAGGATTCTTGGAAGATTAGTGCACGTGCATGCAGTATCTCTGCAGGTAGTTCCTTGGATATAGTAACAAAAAACCGAAAGAACTGCAGGTACTGCAAATCAGAAACAAAACATAACAGAAATTGCTGGAAAAACTCAACAGTTCTGGCAGCATTTTATAAAAGTCATTCATGGGATGTCAGCGTCACTGGCTGACCAGCATTTATTGCCTGTCCCTAGTTGCCCTTGAGAAGGTGGTGGTGAGCTGCCTTCTTGAACTACGACAGTCCAACTGCTGAGGGTTGATCCACAATGCCATTAGGAAGATAAATCCAAGATTTTGACCCAGCGACAATAAATGAATGGCAATATATTTCAGCATGGTGAGTTGCTTGGAGCGGAACTTGCAGGGGGTGGTGTACCATGTATCTTCTGTCCTCATCCTTCCAAATGGAAGTGATCATGGGTTTGAAATGTACTGCCTGAGGATCCTTAGTGAATTTCTGCAGTGCATCTTGTAGATAGTACACACTGCTGCTACTGAGCATTGGTGGTGGAGGGAGTGGATACTTGTAGATATGGTACCAGTCAAGCGGGCTGGTCTGTCCTGGATGGTATCAAGCTTCTTGTGTATTGTTGCAACTGCACTCATCCAGGCAACTGGGGAGTATTCCTTCACATTCCTGACCTGTGCCTAGCAGATGGTGGACAAGCTTTGCGGAGTCGGGAGTTGAGTTACTCACCACAGTATTCCTAGCCTCTGACCTACTCTTGTAGCCACTATGCTTATGTGGTGAGTCCAGTTGAGTTTCTGGTCATTGATAACCCCCAGGATGTTGATAGTCAGGGCAAAGGTGATGGTAACACCATTGAATGTCAAGGGGCATTGTCTCTTATTGGTGATGGTCATAGTCTGGCATTTGTGTGGTGTGAATGTCACTTGCTACTTAGCAGTCCCCTAAGCTTGGATATTGTCCAGATCTTGTTGCATTTGAATATGGACTGCTTCCGTATCTGAGGAGTTGCGAATGGTGTTGAACATTGCGATCATCGGCGAACCTCCCCACTTCTGACCTTATGATGGAGGGAAGGTCATTGATGAAGCAGCTGAAGATGGTTAGGCCCAGGGCACTACCCTGAGGAACTTCTGCAGAGATGCCTTGGAGCTAGTGACTGATCTTCAACAATCACAACCGTCTTCCTATGTGCCAACAGAGAATTTGCACCTGATACCCATTGATTCCAGTTTTGCCAGGGCTCCTTGATGCCACACTCCGTCAAATGCAGCCTTGATATCAAGGACTGTCACTGTCACCTCACCTCTGTAATTTAGCTCTTCTGTCCATGTTTGAACCAAGGCTGTAATGAGATCAGGAGCTGAGTGGCCCTGGCAGAACCCAAACTGGGCATCACCGAGCAGGTTATTGCTGAGCAGGTGCTGCTTGATAGCACTGTTACTGACACCTTCCATCACTTTACTGATGATCAAAAGTAGACTGATGGGGTGATAATTGTCTGGGTCAGATTTGTCCTGCTTTTTACGTACAGGGCATACCCAAGCAATTTTCCTCAGTGCTGGGCAGATGCCAGTGTTCTAACTGAAAGAGCTTGGCTGGGAGAGTGACAAGTTCTGGAGGACATATTTTCAATACTATTGCCAGAATATTGAAGGGGCCCACAGCCTTTGCAGTATCCGGTGTCTCCAACTGTTTCTTGATATCACGTGGAGTGAATCGAATTGGCTGAAGACTGGTATCTGTAATGCTGGGGACCACTGGAGGAGACCAAGATGGATCATCCTGTCAACACTTCTGGCTGAAGATTGCTGCAAAAGTTTAAACCTTATCTTTTGCACTGAGTTACTGGGCTCTTCCATCATTGAGGATGGGAATATTTGTGGAGCACCCTCCTCCAGTGAGCTATTTAATTGTCCACCACCATTCACAGCTGCATGTGGCAAGACTGCAGAGCTTAGATCTGATCCTTAAATCTGGCAGCACAGTGGCACAGTGGTTAGTGCTGCTGCTTCACAGCACCAGGGACCCGCATTTGATTCCACCCTCCGGTGAATGCATAGATTTTGCACATTCTCCCCGTGTCTGCGTGGGTTTCCTCCGGGTGCTCTGGTTTCCGAACACAATCCAAAGATATGCAGTGTAGGTGGATTGGCCATGCTAAATTGCCCATAGTGTCCAGGGATGTGTAGGATAAATGGATTAGCCATGGGAAATGCAGGGTTACAGAGATAGGGTACAGGAGGGGGTCTGGGAGAGATGCTCTTCAGAAGGTTGGTGTGTACTTGATAATCTGAATGGCCTGTTTCCACACAGTAGAGATTCTATGACTGTATGACCTGTTGGTTGTAGGTTTGCTTAGCTCTGTCTACCACTTGCTGCTTGTGCTGTTTGGCGTGCAAGTACTACTGTTTGGTAGCTTTACCAGTTTGACGTACGCCTGGTGCTGCTCCTGGCATGCCCTCCTGCACTCTCCATTGAACCAGGGTTGATCCCTTTGTTTGATGGTAATGCTTGAGTGGGGCATAGGTCAGGTCATGAGGTTACAGATTGTGCTGGAGTACAATTCTGCTGCTGTTGATGGCCCTCAGCACCTCATGGATGCCTAGTCTTAAGTTGCTGGATCTGTGCGAAGTCTGTCCCATTTAGACCCCTAGGTATCAGGGTAGCCCACAAACCAACAATCACCCTATGACAGCTACTGACGAACGTAAAGGATTCAATACCCAAAACCAGCAAAACTGGGGTAATATACAAAATACCATGCAAGGACTGTCAGAAACACTACCTAGGCCAAACCGGAAGAAAATTGACTACACGGAAACATGAACACCGACTCGCCACCAAAAGACACGACCAATTCTCACTGGTCTCACTACACACGGACATCGAGGGACACAAATTTGACTGGGACAACACATCCATAATTGCACAAACCAAACAGAGACACACCAGGGAATTTCTGGAGGCCTGCTATTCCAAGCAGAACTCCACCAACAAACACATTGAATTAGACCCTGGGTACAAACCACTGAGAAACAGAACCGGAAGTAATACCAACCAACCCAACAAACCGAGGCATATAAATAACAAGCGGGACAGAACACCGACGCTTCACCGGAGGCACGCTGACAATGTTACCGAGCAGAATGATGAAATGTTTGCAACCAAACCCACTGGCTTGGTGAGCATGTCTAACAACCTCAGCCACAACCTGAGCTAGAAATCTTCTCAAAAAACTTTAAATTAGCTGAGTTGATGTTGATGCAGTCCTCCAACCTTTGTGTCAGGTTGCACATTGCCTCCAACAGATCTGCTTGCTGCTCCTATGTCTACTTGTGTGTGTCTTCTTCAGTCAGTTGAGGAGACAAGGCAATGGGGTCATTCAGGAAGTACAGAAGAAATTCATCCCAAGGATGAAGAAACATACTAAAGGGAGGATGAGGCAACTAGTAGGAGAGTCCAGGACCTAGGACACAGTCTCAGCTTGAAGGGATGACCCTTTCGAACCGAGATGAGGAAGAGTTTCTTCATTAAGAGGGTGGTTAATCTGTGGAATTCATTGCCACTGAAAGCTTGGGAGGCCAGATCATCGAGTGTGTATAAGGCAGAGATAGATAGATTTTCGATTAGTAAGGGGATCAAAGTTTATAAAGAGAAGGCAAGAGAATGAGATTGGGAAACACATCAGCCAAGATCAAATAGGGGGGCAGAGTTGACAGGCCGAATGGCCTAATTCTGCTCTTACATCTTACCTTAACATTCTCTGTCAAAACATTAAAATAAGTTTTTTGCAATAATAAATTTCCATTAAGTTTTACTGATGATTTTCAGGTAGTAAAAATGTTATAGCGTGAACCAGCATGCAAAGTGTGAAGTTCATTATTTCATGATATTTTGTAATTGTAGAGTACATTGTTTGTCATTATGACATAATGATGTGTTTCATGTTTGGTTATTTTTTGACACCAATGTTTCTGAATAATCACATCCAGAATAGCTAAGTTTTTCTCTATTGCTTCAATATTTTAGCATTTATAAAGTAATCCCCTTGCTCTTTATAATATTACATGGGAAATCAGCGCAGTTTTGAAATTAACAAAGCAATGTGCTAGAAATGTAGGAAATCTGAAATGAGGATAAAAAATGCTGGAAGCACTCAGCAGTAAGACAACATGTGTAGAGAAAGAAACTTAACGAACAGGGACAGTTTGGACTGTTAAAACATAGGCAGATTTCAATTAGATCAATGGTCAAAATGTTAAAAATCTAAATTCCAAACTCAGCTCACTCACATGAGGTTAACTGAGGCAAAATGGGGGATGGGAGGATATGCACCCAACCAGGTTCCTAGGATGCAGGTTGCTAATTTAGATTTTATGGTGAGATTGTATGCATCAGTTTAATGCAATAATTTGGATTTGACTCCCGACTTCCAGACGTCTCACGCCTCAGGAAATGCAGCACTGTGAATGAATGTATACTGCATGAACTGCAATGGTTCCAAAAGGAAACTCACCACAACTTTTGAGAGCAAGATGTCTGAGCAACAAATGTTGATCTCTGACCTGTACTTCCCTCTCCTGAGTCCCTCAAACAACTACTCTTTCTTCAAATTATTGAGATCCTCCTTCCCCCTGCAAAACTTTTCTTAAGGCCTCTGTCCACAATGTATTTAGGTTGCTGATCCTGTCCCTGCATCCAAACCTCAATCCTCTCAAATACATCACAGTTCATTGCCACTTCACTCCCCACTCCCCACTTTGCGTCTCTGACTACATCCTCCATCTTCCTAGCTCCCTCCCTGCCACAGCAATCACCTAGAATTACTTATAGAGTCATACAGCATGGAAACAAACCCTTCAGTCCAACCAGTCCATGCCAACCATAAACCCAAACTAAACTGGTTTCCCCTGCCTGCACTTGGCCCATATCCTTCCAAACATTTCTTATTCATCCATTTATCCAAACATCTTTTTAATGTTGTAACTGTACCCGCATCCACCATTGCCTGTGGAAGTTCATTCCACACACAAACTTCTCTCTATGTTTCCCCTTATGTCTTTTTAAAATCTTTCTCCTCTCACCTTAAAAATATGCCCCCTAGTCTTGGAATCCCCCACCCTAAGGAAAAGACGCCTGCCGTTCACCTTATCTATACCCCTCATGATTTTATGAACCTCTATAAGGTCACTTGTCAATCTTGTACACTACAGTGAGAAAAGTCCCAGCCTATCCAGCCTTCATTCCTGACAACACCCTGATAAATCTTTTTGGAACTCTCTCCAGTTTAATAATATCCTATAACAGGGTGACCAGAACTGGACACAGTAGTCCATAAGAGGCCTCGCCAATGTTCTGTAGAACTTCAGCATGATGTCCCAAATCCTATCCTCAAAGATAACAAGCATGGGGCTGGATGAACACAGCAGGTCAAGCAGCATCATAGGAGCAGGAAAACTTGACGTTTCGGGCCTAAACCCTTCATCAGAAATGGGGGAGGGGAAGAGGGTTCTGTAATAAATAGGGAGAGAGGGGGAGGCGGATAGAGGATGGATAGAGGAGAGGATAGGTGGAGAGGAGGCAGACAAGTCGAAGAGGCGGGGATGGAGCCAGTAAAGGTGAGTGTAGGTAGGGGGATAGGGAGGAGATAGGTCAGTCCAGGGAGGACGGACAGGTCAAGGGGGCGGGATGATGTTAGTAGATAGGAGATGGGGGTGTGGCTTGAGGTGAGAGGAAAAACAGGTTAGGGAGGTGGAGATGAGCTGGGCTGGTTTTGGGATGCGGTTGGGGGAGGGGAGATTTTGAAACTTGTGAAATCCACATTGATGCCATTGGGCTGCAGGGTTCCCAGGCTGAATATGATTTGCTGTTCCTGCAGCCTTCGGGTGGCATCACTGTGGCATTGTAGGAGGCCCAGGATGGACATGTCATCTGAGGAATGGGAGGGGGAGTTGAAATGGTTCGCGACTGGGAGATGCAGTTGTTTGTTGCGAACTGAGCGCAGGTGTTCTGCAAAGCGGTCCCCAAGCCTCCGCTTGGTTTCCCCGATGTAGAGGAAGCCACAACGGGTACAGCGGATGCAGTATACCACATAGGCAGATGTGCAGGTGAACCTCTGCCTGATGTGGAAAGTCTTCTTGGGGCCTGGGATTGGGGTGAGGGAGGAGGTGTGGGGGCAGGTGTAGCACTTCCTGCGGTTACAAGGAAAAGTGCCGGGTGTGGTGGGCCTGGAGGGGAGTGTGGAGCGGACACGTCCGTGACACCACCCACGCCCTCCACCTCCTCCAGAACTTCCAATTCCCCGGTCCCCAACACCTCATTTTTACTATGGACATCCAGTCCCTATACACCTGTATTCCCCATGCTGATGGCCTAAAGGCCCTCCGCTTCTTCCTGTCCCGCAGAACTGACCAATCCCCCTCCACCGACACCCTCATCCGCTTAGCCGAACTCGTCCTCACCCTCAACAACTTTTCTTTCAATTCCTCCCACTTCCTACAAGCAAAGGGGGTGGCCATGGGTACCCGCATGGGCCCAAGCTATTCCTGCCTCTTTGTAGGTTACGTGGAACAATCCCTCTTCCGTACCTACACTGGCCCCAAACCCCACCTCTTCCTCCGTTACATTGATGACTGCATCGGCGCCGCCTCGTGCTCCCACGAGGAGCTCGAACAGTTCATCCACTTCACCAACACCTTCCACCCCAACCTGAAGTTCACCTGGACCATCTCCAACACTTCTCTCTCCTTCCTGGACCTCTGAAGGACAGGAAGAAGCGGAGGGCCTTTAGGCCATCAGCATGGGGAATACAGGTGTATAGGGACTGGATGTCCATAGTAAAAATGAGGTGTTGGGGACCAGGGAATTGGAAGTTCTGGAGGAGGTGGAGGGCGTGGGTGGTGTCACGGACGTGTCCGCTCCACACTCCCCTCCAGCCCCACCACACCCGGCACTTTTCCATGTAACCGCAGGAAGTGCTACACCTGCCCCCACACCTCCTCCCTCACCCCAATCCCAGGCCCCAAGAAGACTTTCCACATCAGGCAGAGGTTCACCTGCACATCTGCCAATGTGGTATACTGCATCCGCTGTACCCGTTGTGGCTTCCTCTACATCGGGGAAACCAAGCGGAGGCTTGGGGACCGCTTTTCAGAACACCTGCGCTCAGTTCGCAACAAACAACTGCACCTCCCAGTCACGAACCATTTCAACTCCCCCTCCCATTCCTCAGATGACATGTCCATCCTGGGCCTCCTGCAATGCCACAGTGATGCCACCCGAAGGCTGCAGGAACAGCAAATCATATTCAGCCTGGGAACCCTGCAGCCCAATTGTATCAATGTGGATTTCACAAGCTTCAAAATCTCCCCTCCGCCAACCGCATCCCAAAACCAGCCCAGCTCATCTCCACCTCCCTAACCTGTTTTTCCTCTCACCTCAAGCCACACCCCCATCTCCTATCTACTAACATCATCCCGCCCCCTTGACCTGTCCGTCCTCCCTGGACTGACCTATCTCCTCCCTACCCCACTACCTACACTCACCTTTACTGGCTCCATCCCCGCCTCTTCGACTTGTCTGCCTCCTCTCCACCTATCCTCTCCTCTATCCATCCTCTATCCGCCTCCCCCTCTCTCCCTATTTATTTCAGAACCCTCTTCCCCTCCCCCATTTCTGATGAAGGGTTTAGGCCCGAAACGTCAAGTTTTCCTGCTCCTATGATGCTGCTTGACCTGCTGTGTTCATCCAGCCCCATGCTTGTTATCTCGTATTCTCTAGCATCTGCAGTACCTTTTATCTCTCCTATCCTCAAATGTCTGAGCACGAAAGGCAAGTTTGCCAAATGCCTTCTTAACACACCCTGTTTACATGTGACATAAACTTCAATGAATTGTGTACCTAAAGCCCTAGGTCTCGCTGTTCTTTAACTACCTAAGGCACTACTTTTAATTTTATAAGTCCTGAGATGCAGTTTTGATTCTTTAATGTCAGTAAAATAGGTCATTGTAAATATTTTATACTACGTCCACTAAAGATCCAGCAGAGCCATTATGGTTGTGGCAAATAGTCTTTTGCTACAGGGGTAATTTCGTAAGGCTGGTCAAATGGGCTGAACAGTGGCAAATGGAATTTAATCCTGAAATGTGTGAGGTGATGCATAATCCTTGTAGGCAGCGGGGCAGGTTGATAAGGTGTTTAAGAAAGCATATGGAATTCTTGGCTTTATTAGTCAAGGCATAGATCACAAGACTAAGTGGCTATGATGGAGCTGTATATAATGTTAGACTACAACTGTCGTACTGTGTGCAGTTTTGGTCGCCACGCTACGGGGATGATGTAATTGCAGCGGACAGGGCGCAGAGATGATTCACCAGGATGTTGCCTGGGCTGGAGCAATTCGGCTAGGAAAGGTGATTAGATAGACTTGGGTTGTTTCCATTCGAGGAGAGAAGGCTGAGGGGGACCTGATTGAGGTGTACTAAGTTATGGAGGGGGTAATGAAGGTAGATAGGGAGCAACATTTCCCCTTTCATCAGTAACCAGGGTACACAGTTTATGGTAAGGAGCAGAAGCTTTACAGGGGATTTGAGTAAAAAGATTTTCATTCATAGTGTTGTGGCTTTGTGGAACTCACTACCTAAAAGTGGGGTACAAGGCAGGAACCCTCAAGACATTTAAGAACAATTTCGAAGAGCACTTGAAGCAACATAGCATACAAAGGTAGGGGGTCAAGTGCTGGAAAACGAGAGTGAGTAGATGGATGTTTGATTGGTGATGTACACACAATGGGCCAAAGAGCCTTTTTCTGTGCTGTAAAAATTCTATGATACTATGAGACCATTATAGCTTCCAAACTTTGCCTGTGCCTATAGCTGGTCTTCCGAGTTATAACAAAGTGCTGGTACTTACGGATCTATTTGCATTAATGGCAGTAGTAAATCAGGTTCAGACGGTGAATTAAGAGTATCACACTGGATTAAAATGTATTGGAATAAATGTTCCTTCCTATGGAATATTCTTATCAATCTGCAAACTAGGCCCAGTAATATGCAGAAATGTACATTGTGTGCTACCAAATATGCAAATCCACTGTTCCATCTGTATTTTGCTTGCAGATGGAACAATTAGCATAACAATATAATTAAAACTCTCATTTAGTAAATTAATCTTATTTCTGAGGAAACAGACAGTCAGAACATCAACGTTATTACAACCCAATGATCGTATTGAAGATGTTATTTTCCACAATGATTTTAATGGATTAAAGTCTTGCATTCATGTGCTCTAGAACCATCATGTGTTGCATTGTATTGCAAACACATTTTCAAATCTTAGTTCTGTGCTATTTCTGGAACGAGCACTTTTTTTGATAAATACAAATCGCTGAAGCCAAGCAATAGCCTCTGTATTTGCTGAATTTAAGTTGATTTGTACACCCCTTTGACTGTAGAAGGGACCCTCCTTGGTAATAGGCAGCATTGTTTGTGTCTCTTCGTGATAATGGGGATTGTAATAGGGCCCCGAGGAGTGGAGATTGGCTGCAGAGGGACCCTGGCCTGTCCTGAACCTGTTTAACAAGGATTTCTCTTGCTGCTGTAGTTTAAAACATGCCATTCGACAGCTTGGAGCTTGTCACAAGGATGTAATTGCAGGGGACAGGGCGCAGAGATGATTCACCAGGCCCCGATTCTGTTGTGAATACTGCAGATGGACTTCAGTGGTTCAGAAGGCAGCTCTCCGCTACCTTCTCAAGGGCAAGCAGGAGCAGGCAATAAATCCTGACCAGCCGGTGAAGCCCACATCCCTTGAGTGAATTGGTAAAAATAAAACGTCACATTTCCCATTCCTTCATCCAAAGAATGCTGCTGATGGACATTGTTCAGGAAAGTTACTTTTCATGTTTGGCACCAAAATAGAAGGCAAGCTGTCGGTGGGTTAAACATGTCATCATGTAGCAGCAAAGACGGGGTAGCACGGATTGTTTCAACTAGCTTGTGGGTCTTTTTCAGTTGGCATATATATGGTGGAGTGATGTTTGCAAGGTCAGAAAGTCAAGGGAGAGTTGTGAGCAGAGGTTATTTTTGCATTCAGTTGAGTATCAGATAGATGTGTGTCTGAAGACCTATGCTAGATAAGTGCACAGTACTCTGCAGTGGACTACGATGGGGCAAGTGCTGAGGTCTAAGGTATTGTGGAAACAGTACACCATATAAACCCAACTAGTTCATTTTGTAAATTGTTTCAGTCTTCACCCTTGCTATTTTTTCCAAATGTTCCCATATGACAATATTCTGTCTGGAACTTCTGTCAAATATGTTGGGTCAACAGAGTTAATATCATGTTGCTTAAAATACAATTGATTAGAATATGTTGAGTAAACTACAGTTAGGTAGCATCTTTACATCAACTTGTAGCAATTCTGCAACATGTGTTGACTCTCCAAGTTATGTATTCATCCTATTCATATGGTGGGGTGAAATCCAGAGTGAAATATCTCCACAGACGCCAGTCTCCCATCACCATTCACCGTATATTTATGTGCAGAGAGTCCTTGACACTTATTCAGCTTCTCTAGAGCCAGCTCTCAGAGTGAACAGGATGTCTGACACTCCTGTTTATATCTGTCAGCCAGGGTTCCCTGATTGGAACAGATTAACATCCCCAATCAGGGAATTCATATTCTATGAGGTCCACCTGGCTGACCACATTACAATCACTAACGAAAGTAATTTAGTTCACCGAAAATCAAACATACATGGAAAGCCAATATCCTAATATTACAGCAACATGTACCGATGCTGTTTGCACCTACTAAATCTCCTCTAACGCTTCAGTCTCCCCCTTCAAGGAAAATGGAAAACATCTTCTCAATTTCCTCCCCTGTCAAGTTTCCTCAGGATCTTGTATGTTTTAGTAAGGTCACTTCTCATTCTTTTGAATTCCAAAGGGTAGAGTCCCAATCTTTTCAACCTTTCTTCATCAGATAAACCCTTCTTCCCAGGAATAAGTTGAGTGACTCTTCTCTGAACTGCCTCCAATTCAATTATATCCTTATCTCAAACAAAGTCCGAAGGGGCACACTCTTAAAATTGTAAATGCCATTCAGGAATAAAATCAGGAACACTTTTCCAAATGACTTAATGGAGACTCAATTAAAAATTTCAAGAGGTCAATAGATTTCTTTTAGGTAATCGTATCAGGGATGTAGATCATAGTAAGTTAAATAGAGCTAAGACAGAGATCAGCCATTAATTAAATGGCAAAGCAGGCTGGAAGAACTGAATGGCCTATATTCCCATGAAGCAGAGAATGGTACCACCCTGTTTTCCTATGGAAACTGCTTCCTTCATGTCTTCCATTATTATGATAACGTGTAGCTGTAGTTTAAAACCTGGCTAAGAGCTTAACCTGGCAGAGAGAATGATAATTGCTGCTGTTTGTTTGCTGAATGTATTTGTCATATCATAAAACACTAAATGACACGCCATATTTCAAGCACACATGTCGTGTGTGACTAAAGTATTTAAAGACGAACTGAAAACTACTGTAGTGCTTTCCAGTACTTCTTTTCTCAAGAGTAGGGGCCTAAAAACAGAACATTATTTATTTTGTAGGTAATACCATTGTACGAACTTAATGGCCAAAGTCAGAAGTCACACGATATCAGATTATAGTCCTGATGTGGATTTGCTGGTGTTGGACTGGAGTGGACAAAGTCAGCAGTCACATGACACCAGGTTATAGTCCAAAAGGTTTATTTGAAATCACAAGCTTCTGGAGCGTAGCCCCTTCGTCAGGTAAAGTGAGAGAGAAGAGCACACAGACAGAATTTATGGGCAGATAGATCGGGGCAGGGAGATCAAAAGATTATATAAACGGTGTGAGTGGAGCGTCCAATAAAAACCCTCTGCAAGTGATCAGAAGTGTCAGATGGTGTGAGCAAAGTGTCAATAGCTGAATAACAAGTGAAGGGATGACCTAAAGTCCAATTCAATGAGGCAGAAAGATAATTACATAACTTAAAAACAAGGTGGTGCTGGAGACAAACCAAGTGGCTGGAATAACATGAAAGGTATAAGAGTCGCATGTCAAGGGTCTAACCAAAGTAATAAATAAACCAAAACTGTACAAACTAATTAAGGTAGAGAGATCATAACAAATTATCCAGATGATGCTGTTTAAACAGGACAGTAAGGAAGATTTTACAGATACAGAACAGTGTGGTGGGGTCACATGTAACGCAACATGAACACAAGATCACGGTTGAGGCTGTCTTCATGGGTACAGAACTTGGCAATCAGTTTCTGCTCAGTGATTTTGCTTGTTATGTATCTCGAAGTCTGCCTTGGAGGACGCTTACATGAAGATCGGAAGCTGGATGTCCTTGAACGCTGAAGTGTTCCCCCACTGGGAGGGAACATTCCTGTCTGGCATGGTGTCCATTCATCCGTTGTCGTAGCGTCAGCATGGTTTCACCACTATACCGTGCCTCCTTACCTGCAGCGTATGAGACAGACAACGTTGGCCAAGTCACATGAGTATCTGCCGTGTACACGGTGGGTGGTGTTCCCACATGTGATGGTAGTGTCCATGTCAATGATCTGACATGTCTTGCAGAGATTGCCATGACAGGGTTGTGTAGTGTTGTGGTCGATATTATCCTATTGGGCTGGGTAGTTTGCTGCAAACAATGGTCTGTTGAAGGTTTGGCAGTTGTTTGAAGGCAAGAAATGGAGGTGTAGAGATGATCTTGGCGAGATGCTCGTTGTCATCAATGAAATGTTGAAGAACACAGCATGATTTCTCCTCTCCGGGGAAGTACTGGATGACGAAGGATACTCTATCGGTCATATCCTCTGTCTGTTTTCTGCTGCGGTCGTTGTAGTTTTTCACTGGGACACATCGCAACCGGCGATCAATGAGCTGACCATCGTATCCTGTTCTTATGAGGACGTCCTTCAAATTCTTTAGGTGTCCGTCACAGAACTGAGATAAACACGAGTAAAGACTTGGTTTCCATTAGGACAAACTTTATCCGTACTTAGTAACAAGTACTAATTATACATAAATTACTATAGCCATAATACAAGTGATACATCACTAATTAATAAACTAAGGATGAAGGATTTCAGGAAAATGCAAGAAAGCGTAATATTTGGTACCTCCATAAGCAGTTTTTTACAATTTATATCAGTTTGCGATAGTATTTTACTGTAGTAACAATATCCAGTATTTAATTGGACCTACTCTACTTCTGAAATTAACATTCCTTCGTATAAGCCATCCATAATTTAAAATAAAACCTAATGCTTTGAATAGCATTTCAGTGAAAATTCTTCTTTTCACACACTAATCTTTTTCCACATGCTGAAGTTTGTCATTTTGTAATTAGAAATGAGATTTTATTGTTAACAACATATTGAACAGAATTTAAATGTTTCCATTGCTGGTTTCCCAGTCCCCTTTCTGTCTAGCTACCAAAAGGTGAATAGTTCACCCCTGCGGGTAACCTGACAAGCATGCTGGCCATTCAGTATTAACTCAGCAAGCCTTTTGTATTGTCACTGCTACATTAGTAGCATTATTAGTAGTCACTACTTAGATAAGAGATATGAATTAAATTTTGTAGATTTTCTTTTTACTGATATTTTGATGCCATGACTCATTGACTTCTGAAAATTGAGCACCCAGCTCTGTAAATAAGACATTCTTAATAGCACCTCTCAGTGTTCAGCATTTTACATTTGCTGGAGGCAGCTTTGGAACAAATATTTTCCTGCTGATTTCCCTGTTCTCCCACAATTTATGCATATTATAACTTAGCCAACAAATTAAACTCTTGAAAATATTGCTTAATTTTAGAATGAAGTTAAAGCAAGGTGAGCTCGTATTTTATTACAATGGAAGTAGTCTCAAATAATACTATGGCCTTACCTGCTTTGCTGCTGAGTTCCCACTGAAATCTGAGGCTGTCCCATGCACCAAGCCCCATAAACACCACTGGAAACGGAAACCCTCTCTCCCTCACTCCTCTTCAGTCCGATGGCAGTGTTCCCCAATTTGTTCTCGACAATTTTCATAAACTTCAATGTGGAAATGACCGGATAATCTGTTTTTGTGATGTTGACTAAGCGGTAAATGTTAACCAGGAAACCAGCCATAGCTCCTAGCGCTTCTTCAAAATTCTGCCATCTTTTACGTCTGGGCTGTTGTCTCAATATTGACAGTGTTAACAATAAATTACAAGTTAACAATAAATTACATTTGGAAGTGAAATAAATACCAGTAAACGGGTCTGTGCTTCAATGGGGGCCTCTACTATAATCCATCCTTACATAAGCTTTACGGCCTTAAATGAAGTGATATTCTAATTTAGATCAGAATAGCTTCTGCTGTGATGGCTCATTGTGATAATTACATTGCTTATTCCCACTGCAGTATATGCTCACAATAGAAGCATTTTAGCTGTTTTTATGTCTGTAATAATAGAATTGTTAAAAATAATTATTCTGGTGAGTCATGATAACATTATTGTGTGTAAATAATTCTTTGAGAAGATACAAAGTTGAAATAATACACATCACCTGTTTTTAGATTTTTCAAGAATAACTCCTTGTGTTAAATTGCCTGTTCTAACTCAGTCAATTTATTAACTCATGTTTTGCTTACTTTTTGACCCAATAAATCCTTTAATGTCTACATGGAGATAGTAAGAACTGCTGATGCTGGAGTCAGAGATAACACAGTGTGGAGCTGGAGGAACACAGCAGGCCAGGCAGCATCAGAGGAGAAGGAAAGCTGATGATTCGGGTCGGGACCCTTCTTCAGAAATGGGGAAGGGGGAAGGGAGCTCAGAAATAAAGAGAGAGAGGAGGGGTGGGGCTGGGGAATGTAGGTGGGATGGTGTTGGGGGTTGCAGGTAGGGAGTGGTGGGGATTGGTCAGTGAGGTGGGAGAGAAGACAGACAGGTCAAGGAGGCAGGGATGAGAGGGAGGGTTGGTCAAGGGATGAAGCCGGGGGGTGGGGAGATTTTGAACCTAGTAAAATCCACATTGAGACCATTGGGTTGTAAGCTCCCAAGGGTGAATATGAGGTGCTGCTCCTCCGGTTTTCGGGTGGCGTCATTGTGACACTGGAGGAGGCCCAGGGTGGACCTCTGGTCCAGGGAGCGGGAGGGGGAGTTGAAGTGGTTCGTGACTGGAAGGTGTTGTCGTTTTTACATTAGGTCTATATTATGTCCATTAGAATCTGAGGCTAACCCAAAGCAAATCATTGTATTTTTATATACACCTCAGCAAATGGTCCTTCAGATATCCCCCCGGTTAGAGCAGTGTATAAGAACATGGCAGAAACAATTCCACTTCCGTGATCTGATTGTACAGCAGCACTTTAACACCCAGATGTTCTTGCCTGCTGTTATGAAATATAACTGACCTCATAACTTTTGGATAGCTAGTGCAATATGTTCTCTGCTTGCAAGGAAGAAAATGCATTATTGTAAATTGTCACACCTTCCAAAAATCAAAATATAAAATAAATCCCATGGAGTCTATGTCAAACCAAGTGTTTTATGCACAACATTTGCTTAGAACCGGTGAAGCATTGAGTAATCTCACCTCGTCATAGAGGTTGCTTGATACAACCAAACCCAAAGAAAAGCTTGCCATTAAAAAAGAAGCAATGTTTTAGGAAACCTTTCATGATAATGGAGTGATTAGCATGAACACAAAGTTAGTATTCAAAATTGCCACCTGCACATGTGCAAACAGGCTACTGACATCAGTTACTAGAAACAGAGGTCCCTTAGCCAGAATGAACTTACACATGTTTGATTGAGGTCACTACATTCCTGGTTGTGCATGCACAGATGGCCCTGCTGAAGTGGAAGCACTGCATGTCCAGACGAACCTGTGAATCCATGAGTGGGTACAAAGGCCAGGATCAAAGACAAAGACTGTAAAGTAGCATGCCTGTTGAGCAGTACAGCCTGTTATGGGCAACGCAGCCAGACAGCTTCTCATTGTGGGAGCAGTTCTGGGCTGTATTTGGACTTGGGAAAGTTCTGACATCAAGGACCTTCTCCCATTGGCAATCAGTAGCCCTTGCACCACTGAACGCCCAAGGGCTGGCACAATGAATGTCCTTCCAATTGGAGGCCATTCATGTCCATCGAAGCACAAGTATCATCAACAGTTATAACAAATTTTCAAAAGTGTCACAGCACTTCTTGTGTTTTCCACAATATTATGAAATAGATGCTGAAATGAATACAGGTAGAGTACATTCCTGTTTCATCGTATCTTTACCCTTTGAAAGTCTATTTATAGAGCATATAAATATAGCAAAGTTTTAAGTCAAGAAAAGAAAATCCATCGAAACTCATCCCTGTATCACCCTACTCCTGCCACTGCAAAAGCCACCAGCCTGATTCAGATGCTCCTGCCCAAATTGTCAACACCAGTATTTTAAGAATATTTCATGTTAGTAATAACTGCCTCTATCCAGGAGTTTCATTCTATCAGGTGCCCCAGTCAGTTCAAAAAACATTCAAGGTATGTCCTGAAAGAGATTGCAGTTGAGTTATTTAAAGGAAGATTCTGTTCACATATCACAGCAATGTTTATATTTGTATGCAAATTCCTGAGCCATTTGGTCTTCTCACATTCTTTGTCCAAAATGAAAACAATGACGAAAATGGAAAGGTAAAGAAGAATCTATTCTTGTACAGTAAAATAACTTTAATCTTTGAAATGCAGTCAATAGAGAAGAACTGGATAGGCTGGTATTCTGACCACCTTGCTAGCTGTTATTCCATATTTGCTTTCATCTGGGAATGCCTCACTGAAACTCACAGCCAAGAAATTCTAAATATGTACAATATTTACCTGATCTTGAAGATTAAATATTCTTCTGCAGGAGTGTGATTCTGTGGTTTTTAATGACAAGGTACTAATTCACATTCTCAGCACTTGATAGAAAATGAATCACCCTCAAGTGCAATATTTCAGTCAAGCAGCACCATTGACTCGAACTCTGGATGACCAGTCAAGTGACATTACCATTACACCACCATCTCCTACTAGATTATTGCAGCTCTTGGAGTATTTCTGTGGAATTGCAACTGGGAGGAAGCAGCTAGAGATGTGCCAAGAGCAAGTGCTCTGCCATTTGAAAGAAAAAATAAAAGAGAAACTGAAACATGAAGAGGAAGGGAAATAAAATAGAAGTAGAAGATAACAGTGTGAACTCAGCGCTGTGACCAGAAAGAGGAGAACTAAAGACTTAGACAGAAGGCTGAAATGAAGGATGGGATGCTGCTCCACATGTTTCAATTGTGCTTCTGTAGAACACTGTAGCTTGCTAAAGACTGAGATGTCAATATCTGTGCCACACATGAGGAGGCAGTGGTGTGGTGGTCATGTCACTGGTCTAGTAATCTAGAATCCTAGGTCACTGTTTTGGGAGCACAAGTTAAAATCCCATCATGGTAAATGGTAAAATTGTAAAGACTGATAACAAAGAGAATCTGATGTCATTACCTGGTCAGGCCTACATGTTACTTTAGACCCAAAACAATATGGGATTTTATTTCAAGGACCTCCACCTCCACAGTTCCCAAGATGGAGTGTTCCACTCCCGGACATCTTAGCTGTCCTCTTGTTTCAAGGAAAAATGCACTCGACTGCATCTCTTGCATTTCCCGCACCTCTGCCCTCACATCCCCTCCCCCCAACAAAAACAAAGACAGAATCCCCCTTGACATCACATATCACCCCACTAACCTCCGAATCTTTCTCCGTCACTTCCGCCACCTACAATCCAACCCCACAATCAAAGATATATTTCCCTCCCCACCCCCATCTGCCTTTCGTAGGTACTGCTCTCTCCGCAACACCATCGCCACACTCCCCACTGGCCCCACAACCCCAGGCACCTTTCCCTGCAACTGCAGGAAGTGTGACACCTGCCCCTACACCTCCCCCCTCACCGCCATTTAAGACACAAAACAAACCTTTCACATCAAAGACAGGTTCATCTGCACATCCGTCAATATGGTCTACTGCATTCGCTGCTCCTGATGTGGCCTCCTCTACATCAGTGAGACCAGGCAGAGGCTCGGAGACTGCTTTGTAGAGCAACTGCGCTCTGTTCGCGACAAACGCCAACACCTTCTGGTCACGAACCATTTCAACTCCCCCCTCCCACTCCCTGGGCGACATGTCCATCCATTGGTTTCGAGACAGAGAGTTTGAGTAGACAGGGTTAAAAGCTGCTCTGAGGCATGTGCTTCTTTATCATTTACCAATCGTGAAACATTTTAACACCCCCTCCCACTCCCTGGGCGACATGTCCATCCTGGGCCTCCTTCAGTGCCACAATGATACCACCTAGGAACTGGAGGAGCAGCACCTCATATTCCACCTTGGGAGCCTACAACCCAATGGTCTCAATGTGGACTTTACTAGTTTCAAAATCTCCCCACCCCCAGTCTCATCCTATGTCCAACCCTCCCTCTCATCCCTGCCTCCTTGACCTGACTCAACCGTCCATCTACTCTCCCACCTATCTGCCCCTCCCGCCTCACTGACCAATCCCCATCACTCCCTACCTGCATTCACCGATCACGATCCCACCAAGATGGACAAGGGAGAGCCAGTGGATGTAGTGTACCTGGACTTTCAGAAAGCCTTTGATAAAGTCCCACATAGGAGATTAGTGAGCAAAATTAGGGCACCTGGTATTGGGGGCAAAATACTGACTTGGATTAAAAATTGGCTGGCTGACAGGAAGCAAAGAGTAGTGATAAACAGGTCCCTTTCGGAATGGCAGGCGGTGACCAGTGGAGTACCGCAAGGTTCGGTGCTGGGACCGCAGCTGTTTACAATATACATTAATGACATAGATGAAGGCATTAAAAGTAATATTAGCAAATTTGCTGATGACACAAAGCTGGGTGGCAGTGTGAAATGTGAGGAGGATGTTATGAGAATACAGGGTGACTTGGACAGGTTAGGAGAGTGGGCAGATGCATGGCAGATGCAGTTTAATGTAGACAAATGTGAGGCTATCCACTTTGGTGGCAAGAACAGGAAGGCAGATTACTACCTAAATGGAGTCAAGTTAGGTAAAGGGGAAGTACAATGAGATCTAGGTGTTCTTGTACATCAGTCTATGAAAGCAAGCATGCAGGTACAGCAGGCAGTGAAGAAAGCTAATGGCACGCTGGCCTTCATAACAAGATGAATTGAGTATAGGAGCAAAGAGGTCCTTCTGCAGCTGTACAGGGCCCTGGTGAGACCGCACCCGGAGTATTGTGTGCAGTTTTGGTCTCCAAATTTGAGGAAGGACATTCTTGCTATTGAGGGAGTGCAGCGTAGGTTCACGAGGTTAATTCCCGGAATGGCGGGACTATCATATGTTGAAAGATTGGAGCGACTGGGCTTGTATACACTTGAGTTTAGAAGGATGAGAGGGGATCTGATTGAGACGTATAAGATTATTAAGGGATTGGACACTCTGGAGGCAGGGAGCATGTTTCCGCTGATGGACGAGTCCAGAACCAGAGGACACAGTTTAAAAATAAGGGGTAGGCCATTTAGAACAGAGTTGAGGAAAAACTTATTCACCCAGAGAGTGGTGGGTATACGGAATGCTCTGCCCCAGAAGGCAGTGGGGGCCAAGTCTCTGGATACTTTCAAGAAAGAGATGGATAGAGCTCTTATAGATAATGGAATCGAGGGCCATGGGGATAAGGGAGGAACAGGATGCTGATTGTGGATGATCAGCCATGATCATAATGAATGGTGGTGCTGGTTCAAAGGGCCAAATGGCCTACTCCTGCACCTATTGTCTATTGTCTATTGTCTACCTTCCACAGCCCCACCCCCCCATTTATTTCTGAGCTCCTCTCCCCTCCCCCATTTCTGAAGAATGGTCCCAACCCAAAACGTCACCTTTCCTGCTTCTCTGATGCTGCCTGGTCTGCTGTGTTCCTCCAGCTCTACACGATGTTATCTCTGACTCCAGCATCGGCAGTTCCTATTATCTCTGATACAATTTTAACCCCACTGCGAAGCCTCCTCTAAGGATGCCTACCCTGAAGAAGTTACCCTCCTCCCTCTGGACAAACCTCAGGGGATCTCTCTTCCACTGCCTCCATCCATCTTCTATCCACCTCCTCCTCTCTCCCTATTTATTTCAGAACCCTCTTCCACTCCCCCATTTCTGATGAAGGGTCTAGGCCCGAAACGTCAAGCTTTCCTGCCCCAATGATGCTGCTTGGCCTGCTGTGTTTATCTAGCTCCACACCTTGTTATCTCGGATCCTCCAGCATCTGCAGTACCTAGTATCTCAAATAATCTAGAAAGCATGTCTCGACTGAGGGAGCAACTCACTACATCCTTTATGCATCTGCTGAGCAGCACTTCAAGTTTCTCACTGGCAGACCGACATTGCCAGTTAAGGGGGACTATAACTTTTTAAATACCTGTTTGATATCACAACTGACTTCACTAATGTTCAGCTTTCTATCTAACCAAAACTTGCCAAACAAGCCAAATGCTGTGAATTCTTGATTCATATCCAGAGCAGGTGCCTGGTGACTCCAGCTCACTGCTTTTTCCAAAAGATCTCTGTGTTGGACACAAGACACCAACATCTCGAGGCATGTCCCATGGACGCTGACCAGTCAAACTTCACATCCAGCCTTTATTGCACATCCCTAATTGCACAGAGGGCACTTAAGATGAGAATGAGTGAGGGAAGATGTTGCAGGTAATAGTGAGAGCAGTAGAGTGTCTGTATTAGTGGAAAGTTGGTACAGGAGCAGAGAGAGAGTGAATACAAGGTCCCAAAGGGAAGATGGTAGCACTTACACTGTTGGAGTGGAGAGGAACATTGACCTTCTTCCTACAATGCTGGGCATTCTTCCAGGCAGCGGCGACAGCACTGACCCAGGTGGCAGTCTTCAGGTTGACATGGTGTTAAGCAGCCTCTGCTGGTCCATGGGGAAGAGAACGTCTGGCCTGTGCATCACTCCATCCAGCAGGACATCCAGAACCCAACCTGCAAAGAGGGGCACCAAATTGCCCTGACCTGTCATGTCCGAGACAAATATTAGGGACTGTGTTCTTGTCCGACAGTGCTTGTCCAGGTGCACAGTGATGTCAGTCAATTCTGGATATTTTGGCACTTTATTCCAGCAACAGTGCATGATAAGATGGGGCTAGAATTTTATGATAAGGGCAGAGTAGATAGTTAACAAGGTGGGCTCAGTAAGATGCAACGCAAATACTCACAAGGGCTCATAGCAAAAAACTGTCCAAAAAAACACAACACAACCTGCACTTTTCATAAAAATCTAGGATTCAGCCCTTTAACTCGGTTTCTGTCCACAGACATGACCTGACCTGCTGCTTATTTCTAGCGTTTCCTGTTGTTAATTGCAGATTTCTTGTACCTGAATTATTCTGTTTTTTGACCTTCTCACAAGATTATGCTCTTCAGTAGCTTGCTACTCAAATGTGTCTGAGAATGGACTAGATTGACCTTCACTCCGGCTTCAGAAATCACCATCTGGGCTTGATGGCTGCAAGCCCACAATGTTATTTGCTGGACTTGGAGTACACTATAATTCTCAGTTCCCATGCTGCTGTCATACAGCATTGGGCTTTCAGAACCAATTGTCTAATGTAAAATGGAAATGGCTCTGATGGCTTGCAACAGAGAACATAAGGCAAAGGAATGAGAAATTGCAATTTCCCATCAAGCCATTACCCCTAAATGCTGTATAAATTCTCAACTCTCATGAGCTCTTCAGGTTATCTAATCTCTGAGGGAAGACAGAAGAATATAATTCTCTGTGAACACTTTCCCTAATCTTTAAAATAAGTGCATACAACAATTTTAATCCAGTGTTAAAATTAATATTATTGAACTTTGACAATGCTTATATTGTTTGGTGTTTGTTCGGTTGATTTGATGATTGATAATAGCATTGAAACTCTGTTAATACTGAACAGTGAAAAGATCTGGGCACTACAGTAGGGCCTTTTTGGAATTCTGCACACATGGATCAAGGCTCCAGACAGAGATTAAGTGTGAATATATTTGTTCCTGTTTTTCTGAGACATTCTCTGTTGGTTCAATAAGTGAAGAGTCCCACAACAACAAGCCAGTGATTTGTCCATTTTTCTCAGCCTTTATGTGGTAATGACATCACTGACACAAGAATAATTATACAAAGCAAGAATGAAGCAAACTGTTTGCATGCTAAGGAAGTCCATTTAAGTGATGGAAAGGATTTACACCCCTTCTCTTGTTCAGGAGCACAAAGCTTCAAGCAAAGAATCTTTGTTCCCTAAGAAATAGACTGAACGCAGTTTACCACAGAGTGACTCACTCACACAAGTTGAAGCAGAAGGCTATCTTCTGTTGTATCTTGATAGTCTATGTTCTGAATTAGTTTTACACTGTCACCTCAAAGAATAGCATAACACCTCAGGGATTATTTTACCATATTTAAGAGGAGGCAATGGCCGAGTGGTATTATTGCTAGACTATTAATCCAGAAACCCAGCTAATATTCCGGGGACCTAGGTTCAAATCCTATTGGAATTTGAATTCAATTTTTGAAAAATCCAGAATTAAAGATCTACTGATGACTATAAAACCATTGTTGATTGTTGGAAAAACAACAATTAACCAACTCAAGACTGGGCATCCATGAGGCGCTGTGGGCCATCAACAGCAGCAGAATTGTATTCCAGCACAATCTGTAACCTCATGGCCTGGCATATCCCCCACTCAACCATTACCATCAAGCCAGGGGATTCTCAGCCCAAGACGTGAGCTTTCCTGCTCCTCTGATGCTGCTTGGCCTGCTATGTTCATCCAGCTCTACACCTTGTGATCTCTTATTTTAGCCAGGGGATTGACCCTGGTTCAATGCAGAGTGCAGGAGATCATGCCAGGAGCAGCACCAGACATGCCTGAAAATGAAGTATCAACCTGGTGAAGCTACCAAACAGGACTACTTCCACACCAAACAGTGAAAACAGCAAGTGATAGAGCTATGCAATCCCAAAAACAATGGATCAGATCTAAGCTCTGCAGTCCTGCCACATCCAGTTGTGAATGGTGGTGGACAATTAAACAACTCACTGGAGGAGGAGGGTCCACAAATATCCCCATTCTCAATGATGGAAGAGCCCAGCACATCAGTGCAAAAGATAAGGCTGAAGCTTTTGCAGCAATCTTCAGCCAGAAGTGCCAAGTGGATGATCCATCTCGGCCTCCTCCAGTGGTCCCCAGCATTACAGATAGTGGTCTTCAGCCAATTCGATTCACTCCACGTGATATCAAGAAACAGTTGGAGACACTGGATACTGTAAAACCTATGGGACCTGACAACATTCTGGCAATAGTACTGAAGACTTGTGCTCCAGAACTTGCTTTTCCCCTAGCCAAGCCCTTCCAGTACAATTAGAACACTGGCATCGACCCAACAATGTGGAACATTACCCAAGTATCCCAAAAAAGCAGGACAAATCCAACCCGACCAATTACCACCCATCAGTCCACTCTTGATGATCAATAAAGTATGGAAGATGTCAAAAACAGTGCTATGAAGGGCCACTTGCTCAGCAATAACCATTCACTCAAAATCACTCATATAATAATCACCCATCAGTGACACCCAGTTTAGGCTTTGCCAGGATCACTCACCTCCTGACCTCATTACAACCTTGGTTCAAACATGGACAAAAGAGCTGAATTCCAGAGGTGAAGTGAGCCCTTGACATCAAGGCCACATTTGACTGAGTGTGATGTCAAGGAGCTGGAGTAAAACTGGAATTAATGGGTATCAGGGGGCAAACACTCTGGTGGTTTGAGCCATACCTGACACACAGGAAGATGGTTGTGGTTGTTGGAGGTCAGTCATCTCAGCTCCGTGACATCACTGCAGGAGTTCCTCAGGGTAGTCTCCTTGGCCCAACCATCTTCAGCTGCTTCATCAATAACATTCCCTCCATCATATGGTCAGAAGTGGGGATGTTCGCCGATGTTTGCACAATGTTCAGCACCATTCACAATTCCTCAGACACTAAAATAGTCATCTTAAAATGCAACAAGATCTGAATAGGCTTGGTCTGACAAATGGCAAGTAACATTTGCACTACATAAATTCCAGGCAATGAACACTTCAATAAGAGACAATCTAACCACTGCCCCTTGGCATTCAATGGTGTTCCATCACTGAATCCCCCACTATTGACATTCTTGGGGTTACCAATGACCAGAAACGCAACTCACCATGCAGTGGCAACATGAGTAGGTCAGAGGCGAGGAATACTGCAGTGAGTAACTCCCCTCATGACTCCCAAAACCCTGTCCACCATCTACAAGGCACAAGTCATGAATATGATGGAATGCTCCCCTTTTGCCTGGTTGGGTGCAGTTCTAAAAAATATACAAGAAGCTTGACACCATCCAGGCCAAAGCAATCTGCATGATAGGCACCATATCCACAACATCGACTCCCTCCACCATCGACAGTCAGTAGCAGCCGTGTGTATGACCTACAAGGCTCACTGTAGAAATTCACACAGATCTTTTGATAGCAGCTGCCAAACCCATGACAATTTCCATCTGGAAGGACAAGAGCATCAGATACATGGAAACACCACCTCCTGCAAGTTCCCTCCAAGCCACTCACCATCCTGACCTGGAAATATTTTGCCATTCCTTCACTGTCTTTGCTTCAAAGTCCTGGATTTCCCTCCCTAATAGCATTGTGAGTCTACTTACAGCAGGAGGACTGCAGCGGTTCAAGAAGGCAGCTCACCACCACCTTCTCAAGGGCAACTAGGGATGGTCAAAAAATACTGGCCCAGCCAGCGATACCCATGTCCCGTGAGTGAATAAAATTTGCAGGCTGTTATCATTATAGGACCTAATACGAGAAGAAAATTTGTAACTCTGACGAAATTAGGATAGTTTTTACAAAATTAATGAATTTAAGATTGAGACATATATTAGACATTCTTGTTGAATTCTAGAAAAGTTATTCTGAACTCAATTTTGAGATGGTAGCCATCTTTGTTCAGAATTAGAAGCTGTGGCCTGCCTTGCCCTGTATCCAGTATGTTGAACAGACTGTGGTACTGAAGGAGTGCTACACTGATGGAGAAGGAAAGATTGATTTACAACCTGCTGCCCAGCCTTAAGCTTATGTTATAGATCAGCTATCTAGCATAGAAACAATTTGGGTTTCATTTCAATTAAAATCTTTACAAATGAAAATTGATTATTTTTCTGTCACCTAGCAACACGTCGAAAGAGTTTGTAGACATACTCGCCGAGCTGGTGGGTTTGGTTACAAATGTTTCATCACCCTGCTCGGTAACATCATCAGTGCGCCTCCGGTGAAGCGTTGGTGTTCTGTCCCACTTGTTATTCATATGCCTCGGTTTGCTGAGCTGTTTCCAGTTCTGTTTCTCAGTGGTTTGTACACAGGGTCTAATTCAATATGTTTGTTGATGGAGTTCTGAACTCTGGAAGAACCAGAAGTAATACAAACCAGCTGATGCATATAAATAACAAATGGGACGGAACACCGATGCTTCACCGGAGGTGCACTGACGATGTTGCCTAGCAGGGGGACGAAACATTTGCAAGCAAACCCACTGCCTCAGCGAGCATGTCTACCATCTCATCCACAACCTGAGCTACAAATCTTCTCGAAAACTTTAAATAAGTTGAAAGTTTGCCACTTGCAGATTTACAGAACGTTGCATCAGACCTAAAGCACAGAAACAAACAGTCGACTGATTTACTGTCAAACTGAGCCTCCCCCCACCTCACTTCATGTTACCTAGTCATCACTTCCTTCTTTCCCCTTCTTTTCTAACTTCACATTAAATGCATCTATGTTATTTACTGCAAAAACTCCTTGAGGTGGTAAGTTCTACTGTCCAACAACTTTCTGAATAAAAAGATCTAATTATTTAAAAAGAACAATTTTACATACCTTTTTTTATTAATGGGTGGTTTATGGATGTAACTGACTGAACTTGCAATTATTGCCCATATCTTACCCTTGAGAAGGTGCTGGTGAGCCACCTGCTTGAACCACAGTCATCAGTCTGGTGTAGGTAGGAAGAGAGGGAATTCCCGAATTTTGACACAGAATTTGGAATGTCTGGTGATATAGTTCCAGGTCAGGAATATTTTGCAGCTTGGAGGGGAACTTGTGTATCATGGTGTTCCGATACATTTGCTACCCTTCTCCATTCAGTTAGTGGAGGTCATAGGCTTAGGTAATATGATTGAAGGAGCCTTGTGCAATTGCATCTTGTAGATGGTATGCACTGCTGCTAATGTGCACCAGAGAACAAAGATAAAAGAACAATACAGCACAGGAACAGGCCCTTCGGCCCTCTAAGTCTGTGCCGACACATTTTGCCCTTCCATACTAAACCTGTCTTCACTCATGGGAAGGGTTGAGTGATTGAATATTTGAGGCAGTGGATGGGATGCTAGTCAAGCGGGCTGAGATTTTTTTTCTGGATGACCTGCAACTCATTTATCAAGTGCTATGGCACCAAATTTTACTCACCTGCTTATGTAAAATCCTCCAATCAGATATTGCTATTCTGCAGGAAATAAATGATGTGCTGTCCCAATAACTGTATCCAAGTTCAGTAAGATGAGGAATTAAAGCATTAATTAAACACAGTCAAGGCCCGAAAACCTGAATTTCTCACAAAATCTTTCTATGTTCCTCTCCTTGTTTAAAAGCCTTCTTAAGACCAACTTCTTTTACCAAGCATTTACTCATCCCAGATAATACCTTCTCCCTTAATTCAGTGTCATTGTTTTGGCCCGAAACGTCAGCCTTCCTGCTCCTCTGATGCTGCTTGGCCTGCTGTGTTCATCCAGCTCTACACCTTGTTATCTCTAGTGAAGAAGGTTATGTAAGATTAAAAAGAGAACTGAGTCAATTGCGTCAATGGGCTGAGGATTGGCAGATGGAGTTTAATTTGAAGAAATGTGAGGTATTGCATTTTGGTAATACAAACAAGAACAAGACTTATATAATTAATGGTGGGCCCTGGCAATGTTAGAGAACAGAGAGACCTAGGGTCAGGTATATAACTCTTTGAAATTTGTGTCACATATAGACAGGGTGGTTAAAAAGGTATTTAGCACACCTGCCTTCATTGCTCAGACCTTTGAGTATAGGAGTTGGGACATCATGTTGAGGTTGTACAGGACATTAGTGAGGCCTCTTCTGGAGCACTGTATCCAGTTCTAGTCACCCTGTTATAGGGAGGATATCATTAAGCTGAAGGGGGTTCAGAAGAGATTTACCAGGATGTTGCTGGGAATGAAGGTTTTCAGATATAAAAATAGACAGGAAAGACTGAGGCTTTTTTCTCTGCAGTGTAGGGTGACCTAATAGAGGCTTATGAAATCATGAGGGGCATAGATAAGATGAATGACAAGGGCCTTTTCCCTGGGGGGGGCAGAGTTCAAAACTAGGGGACATATTTTTAAGGTGAGAGGAGAAATATTTAAAAAGGACATGAGGGGAACCATTTTAACATAGGGAGTTTTTTGTGTGTGGAAAAAATTTCCAGAGGAAGTGGTGGATGCAGATACAGTTACAATGTTTAAAAGACATTTGGATAAGTTCATGAATAGGAAAAGTTAGGAGGGATATGGATCAAGTGCAGGCAGGTAGGACTAGTTTAGTTTGGGAACATGATTGGCATGGACTGGTTGAACAAAAGTGACTGTTTCCATGCGGTATGACTGTATGACTCTATGATTCAAGTTTGATTCAATTCAGTTCACTCCACGTGATAAAAAAAAATTGGTTGGAGGCACTGGATACTGCAAAGGCAATAAACCCTGACAACATTCCGGCAATAGTACTGAAGACTTGTGCTCCAGAACTTGCTGCTCCCCTCACCAAGCTGCTCAATACAACTACAACACTGGCATTTCCCTTAAAATGTGGAATATTGCTCAAGTATAGACAAATCCAACCCGGGCAATTGCCATTCCATCAGTCAACTGTCGATCATCAGTAAGTGATGGAAGGTGTCAGTAACAGTGCCATCAAGCAGCACCTGCTCAGCAATAACGTGCTCAGTGATGCCCAGTTTGGGTTCCGCCAGGGCCACTCAGCCCCTGACCTCATTACAGCCTTGGTTCAAACATCGACATAAAAGCTGAATTCCAGAAGTGAGATGAGAGTGACTGTCCTAGACATCAATGCTACATTCATAGAGTCCTGGAGTCATACAGGTGGAAACAGACTCTACAGTGCAACTCATCCATGCCGACCGAGTGTGGCATCAAGGAGCCCTGGCAAATCTGGAGTCAATAGAAATCAGGGAGGAAAGCCTCCAAAGGTTGGAGTTATTCCTGCAGAAAGGAAGATGATTGTGGTTGTAGGAGGTTGGTCATCTCACCTCCAGAATGTCTCTGCTTCAGAACATCTCTGCAGAAATTTCTCAGTGAGGTAACACAGGCCCAACCATCTTCAGACTCCCTATCGCCTGTCCTGTAAATCTTATTGATTTACATTCCAATCCTTGCAGTTATTACAGGAGATCCAAAAAATGCTGATTCGTACTAAATGCTGTAAAATTCATGATGTCAGTTCGAATAGAGAGTTAGTTATTTATAAAGTGATATGGTTACACGTAATGTTAGAATTCTTTAGTCAATGAGTTATAAGCAGCTTCTTTCTCACCTGAACTTGGAATGCCAAACAAACTCAGCCCCTCTACCTTGAGCTGCAATTATAACTCATTCTATTTACATGCTGCCTGTAACTGTGTTTTCAACAGAAGATTGTTTCTAAGACAAAATTTACTGCCCCTACTCTAATTTTTTCTGTACTATAATACTTAGTAAGACAATATCCATTCAAATTCCATCAATAAGACTGAAACTCAATCATGTTCCAGCTCAAGAATCTTGTCTGAATTCATAAGGTTTTACAAAATATCTATGTCCTTCCTCCCTTGATCCTTGGACATAGAATGCCTTTGGGTTGTCTCCATCATTATCCAGGTTCACATATTTAGGTTGGGAAGCTGCCATTGTTTATTTTCTCGAATTCAAGCTGGTGCCCTTTAGACAAATGCTTATCCATTTGTTGTTTCGTCCTCTTTGCCAACAGGATGGGGGCTCCTTTCCAATATCTATAATCCTTTGTTTTAAAGGAATTCAACCAAAACCCTTAATGTTATGTACAGATTTCATTTCTTATTTTCTTGCTACTCAGTTACCAAAAGAGCCTCCGTTATTATGGAATCATACTTTTAATTCTTGCTAAATTACAAACTTCAGGCTGTCTGTTCCCAAACATCTCTTATCAGAATGACTGTTACAGATAACTGTTGCTGTTAGTTTTTACAGGACTTCTAATATTTTAATTTTTAAGATTCTTTGTTCCATCTGTTACCTTAGGTATATCTTCTTCTTAAAGCTACTCCTGTCCTAACTTATGATCTCACATTAATTCCGAACTCAGCAAGATAATTTCGTTCCTGCAGCTAAAAATCTTCTCTGCCATAGTTATGCAAACTAAATATCCATGTCTCATCATGGAGAGTTCCAACAAGGAGTGTAATGGAATACTTCAACAGCTTCAACAACTCTCAAGCTTGACACCATCCAGGACAGAGGAGCCCGCTTGATTAGCACCACATACACAAACATCTGCTGCGCCCACCATCAAGACTCAGTAGCAACAGTGTTTCAACAGATACAATGCAGAAATTCGCCAACAATCCTTAGATATCACCTTCCAAACCCATGATCACTTCTATCTAGAAGGACAAAGGAAGCAGATCCATGGGAACACCAGTAGCCCAAGAAGTTCCCCTCCAAGCCACTCACCATCCTGACTTGGAAATATATTGTCGTTCCTTCACGGTCACTGGGTCAAAATTTGTAATTCCCTCCTTAACAGTATTGTGGGTCAACCAAAAGAACATGGACTGCAGTGGTTCAAGAAGGCAGTTCACAACCATTTTCTCAGTGGACTCATGACATTGAGAGATATAGATATAGTTTATGCAAATAGCATTAATGTCGATTTTTTAATTAAGTTCACTTGTGGGATAGGGACATTGCTTGCTAGGCCAATATTTATTGCCTCCCCCTTGTTGCAAAGAACAGTACAACACAGGAACAGGCCCCTCAGCACTCCAAGCCTGCGCTGACGCATTTTGCCCCTCCATATTAGAACGGTTTTCACTTACAGGATCTGTATCCCTCTATTCCTTTCCTATTAATGCATTTGTCCAGGTGTTTCTTGAATGATGCTATTGTGTCTGCTTCCACCACCTCCTCCAGGCACTCGCCACACTTTGTAAATCATATCATTGAATCCCTACAGTGGAAACATGCCATTCAGCCTAAGTCCACACTCACTGTACGAAGAGCATCCCACCCAGACTCACCCCCTACTCCATCTCTGTAACCCTGCATTTCCCATGGCTAAACCACCTAACTTACACATTCCTGGACACTGTGGACAATTTAGCACGTCCAATCCATGCAGCCTGCACATCGATGGACAGTGGGAGGAAGCCAGAACGGCCAGAGGAAACTCACGCAGACACAGGGAGAATGTGCAAACTCCACACAGACAATCGCCCGAGGCTGGAGTTGAACCCGGTCCCTGGTGCTGTGAGGCAGCAGAGCTAACCACTGAGCCACTGTTTGTGTGAAAAACTTGCACATGTCTTTTAAACATCCCTCCCATCCAGGCACCTTGAACCTGTGTCTCCTAGTAATTGACCCCTGCACACTGGGAAAAGCCTCGTACTTTCCACTCTATTCGTGTCATTAACAATCTTATAAGCTCCTATCAGATCGTTCCAGTGAGAACAAACCCAGTCTATCCAACATTTCTTTATAGCTAAAATCCAACATACCAGGCAACATCCTGATAAACCTTTTCTGTACCCTCACCAAAGCCACCACATCCTTCTAGTAGTGTGGTGACCAGAACTGTACTCAATATTCTAAGTGTGGCCTAACTAAATTTCTACAAAGCTGCAGCGTAACTCGTCTATCCTTATACTCAACGCCCCTTCCAATGAAGGCAAGCATGCCGTAGTCCTTTTTTACTACCTTGTCTACCTGCGCTGCCACCTTCAGTGATCTGTGGGCCTGCACACCCAGATCCCTCTGCATATCAATACTCCTAAGGGTGCTGCCATTCACTATAATTTCCACCTGTACTTGACCTTCCAAAATGCATCACCTCACATTTGTCCAGATTAAACTTCATCAGCCATTTTTCAGCCCGTGCCTTTAACTGATCTATATCCTGCTGTATCCTCTGACAGTCCTCCTCACTATCTGCAACTCCATCAATCTTTGTATCGTCCACAAACTTACTAATTAGACCAGCCGTGTTTTCCTCCAAATCATTTATGTGGACCACGAATAGCAGAGGTCCCAGCGCTGATCCCTGTGGAACACCACTGGTCACAGCACTCCATTCCGAAAAGCATCCTTCCACCTCTACCCTCTGTCTCCTATAACTAAGCCAGTTCCATATCCATCTTGCCAGCTTACCCCGATGCCATGTGACTTCTCCTTTTGTACCAGTCTGCCATGAGGGACCTTGTCAAAGGCTTTACTGAAGTTCATGTAGACAACATCAATCCACTTTTCCCTCATCAATCATCGTCACCTCCTCAAAAATCTAGATCAATTTAGTGAAGTATGACTGCTCCCACACAAAACAATTCTGTCTACTGCTAATAAGTCCATTTGGTTCTAAATGCATATCGATCTTGTCCCTGAGAATCTTTTCCAATAAGTTCCCTAACACTGACTTGAGGCTCACAGGCCTGTAATTTCCTGGATTCAGTCAGAGAGATATACAGCACAGAACCAGACCCTTTGGTCCAACTTGTCCATGCCAACCAGATATCCTAAATAAATCTAGTCCCATTTGCCAGCAATTAGCTCATATCCTTCTAAACCATTCCTAGTCACATACCCATCTAGGTGTCTCTTAAATGTTGTAAATGTACCAGCATCCACAACTTACTCTAGCAACTCACTCCATACATGCGCCACTCTCTGCATGAAAAAGTCACCCTTAGGTCCCTTTTAAAATCTTTCCCCTCTCACCTTAAACCTATGCACTCTAGTTTTGGACTCCCCTACCCTGGGGAAAAGACCTTGGTTATTCACCCTATCCATGCCCCTTATGATTTTATAAACCTTTATAAGGTCACCCCTCAATCTCTGACACTCCAGGGAAAATAGCCTCAGACCAGTCAGCCTCTCCCTGTTGCTCAAACCCTCCAGCCCTGGCAACATCCTTGTAAATCTTTTCTGAACTCTTTCATGTTTCCCAATATCTTTCCATTAGCAGGGCGACCTGTTACCCTTCTTAAACAATGGGACAACATTGGCTATTCTCCAGTCGTCTGTGGCCAAAGTAGATACAAAGATGTCTGTCATTGCCTTTGAGAAGGTCGTGTTAGTGAGCTGCCTTCTTGAACCATTGCAGTTCATGTGCTGTAGGTAGGTCCAAAATGGTGTTAGCGAAGGAATTCAAAGATTTTGACCAAACAGCACTGAAGAAAATCAATATATTTCCATGTAAGGATGGGGAGTGGCTTGGAGGGGAGCTTCCAGATAGTGGTGTTCCCATTTATCTGCTGTCCTTATCCTTTCTGATAGAAGCGGTCATCAGTTTGGAAGATTCTGTCTTGTAGATAATACACATATCTGCTACCAGCAGATTTTCAGGTAGGTCATTTCAAATGCTAACCCCTTGATATACAAAACAACATTAATGATGCTGAGCGTCAGTGGTGGAGGGAGTGGATGTTTGTGGATGTATTGCCAATCAAGCAGGCTGCTTTGTTCTGGATGGTGTGAAGCTTCTTGAGTGTTGTTGGAGCTGCACCCATCCAGACAAATGGGGAGTATTCCATCACAGTCCTGACTTGTGCCTTGTCGATGATGGACATGCTTTGGGGAGTCAAGAATTACTTGCGGCACTATTCCTAGCCTCTGAACTGCACTTGCAGCACTGTGTTTATGTGGTGAGTCCAGTTGAGTCTCTGGTCCACGGTAACCCACCAGAATTTTAATCGTGAGGCTTTCACTGATGGTAACGTCATTTGAATGTCAAGGGGCGATGAATAGATTGTCTGTTATTGGAAATGGTCATTGCCTGGAATTTTAGCCATGGTCAGCTTAATCTAATTGTTCAGCAGTGTAGGCTTAATAGCCTGAATGTCCTACTCCTATTCTTATGCAAGAGTTTCCCAACTTTAACACCAGCTGGAGCTGATCCAAATTAAGAGATATCATTTTGTATTAGTATAGTAGTAGTAAAGTAGTAAAACAAAATGGCACATCACTGGAGCGTTATCAGTGAATGGTAAATGACCCGACATGAACAGTGTTGTTTTATATATCAAAGGGTTAGGATTTGAAATATACTACCGGAGTGGTAGCACATTCAATTCTGGTTTTCAGTAAGGTATTGACAGTAATCTAAAGAGAAAGGAAAACTACAGTTGATGAGGAAAGATCCAGGAGGGTGGACTTTCTGAATTACAGAGAGCTGGCATGAAAGGCGAATTGGCCTGCTTCTGTGTGTTTGTGTGATCTATGAAAATTTGATACCAAACCTCAAGAAAGGATATTGTGAAAGGTAATTTGGTGAAAAGTTTGATCAAGACTTAGGTTTTCAGAAATGTCTTTACTGAGAAGAAAAAGGCAGAAAGCTTTAAGAAGGGAAGTCCAGAACTGATGATGTGTGGGAGTACCCTGACAACATTTATTATTCCTGGCAATCTCTTTTGAACAGTTGCTGCTGCTTGAAACAACCATCTCATTAGTTGTTCCTGCCATGCAGTGCTCTTATTTAACCCTACTACTATTCTGGGAATGGAAATATCCCTTTGTCTGCTCACAGGGTGCAATTTAAGGCTGCCATCCAGATATTGAAGCTGTTACACAGGCAGTTAATGCCCTCCTTTGGACTTCATCTCACCTGTGCTGTTATTCTACTCGGAGTCTTCCATGTCGCATTTGTTTACGGCCTCCCAAATGGTGAGTGGGAAATCCTCCATTGAAAGCCACTCAGTGCGTGATCAAGTTAGCTGATATCAGAAAGGCAGGGCCCTCAGAAACCCACTCCATGCCCTTCCTTCAGACCTGACCCCCCAGGCGATGACTGTCTCCTGCAATTTCCATCCCACTCTAACCCCTGTACTGCTTCAGTGCATTGATGAACAATCTTGGCCTCTCCCTGGTTGCTTTACTGACAGCAGACATCATTCCAGTCGGCTCTGCCTACCTGATTTCCACCTAAATGGTCCTGACATTGCCTGTTAATTTTCTGATAGACACTTAATTTCACCCAGCCTTCCCTACAAAGGCGATAAAGGAACCCCTCCCATTCACCAACCGGTGACAAGACCATTGTCACTAATATTAAATATCCTGCTGTAGGAGCTGTTCAAAAGAACTTTGAAAATTAGCCTAATTTCCCCTGCACCTTCCCTACACTTTTACAAATTGCTCAATTTTCATGTAATATACAGCTTCCCTGTGAAAGTTAATAATTAATTTATTTCTTCTGCAGGGATCAATGATACTTATCTCCCTTCTGAACCTTTTGCTAATTATTTTAAATGTGTGCCCCTCTGGTTACCATCTCTTTTGCTAGAAGAAATAGTTTGTTCTCTTTTCTGTCATGACCCTTCATAATTTTGAACATTTATACTAAATCTCCCATGTACGTTATCAGCACAGAGAAGAACAATCCCAGTTAAATCTCACCGCATCATTGAAGCCTTTCATCCCTCGTAAATATCACATAAACCTCCTCTGAACCTTGTCCAAGGTCTTGATATCCTTTCAAAATCGCATTGCCCTAGATTGGGAACAATATTCCATATACATTTCTTTATGGTTATCTATAAAAATTTATAATAACTCCACAGCTTTCACAGCTGTGTCTTTATCTGTAAAGCTGAAAATCTTTTCTGCTTTCTTAGCAGCCTTCTCAGCTTGTCCTCCCATCTTCAAAAATTCATACTTGTGAACTCTCAGGCCTCTTTGTTCTTGCTTTATTAATTCATGTCATTTTTTATTATTTTCTCCCTTTTTTTCTTCAGAATTACATCATTATCTCATGTCTCTGTGTTAAGTACCATCTGGATTGAGTCTACACCCTAAAATCTGTGACTAACCTCACTTTAATATATTTCCAAGCTTTGCGCCATCCACAGACTTTGAAATTATAATCTGTATAACTAATTCCAAGTTATGGAAATAGTTCTGAAAATGTATAGTCTAAATACTGGAGACTATACTGATTACCACTCTGGAGTGTAGATAAGAACTACTCAGCAATATCCTTTCTATATTCTTTTGCATTTTCCTCAATGTTACTTTTTTTTATTTAGTCACTTGTGGGATGTAGGTATCACTGACTTGACCAGCATTTATTGCCTGTCCCTAATTGCCCTTTAGAAGATGGGGATGAGCTGCCTTCTTGAATGGCTGCAGTCCATGTGCTGTAGGTTGACCCACAATGCCCTTAGGGAGGGAATTCCAGGATTTTGACCCAGCAACAGTGAAGGAACGGTGATATATTTTCAAGCCAGGATGGTGAGTGGCTTGGAGGGGAACTTGCAGAGGGTGGTGTTCCCATGTATCTGCTGACCTTGTCTTTCCAGATGGGAATGGTCATGATTATGGAAGATGCTTTCTGAGGATCTTTGGTGAATTTCTGCAGTGCATCTTGAAGATAGTACACACTGCTGCTACTGAGCGTCGGTGGTGGAGGGAGTGGATGCTTGTGGATGTAGTGCCTATCGAGTGGGCTGCTTTTTCCTGGAGGGTATCAAGCTTCTTAAGTGTTGTTGGGGCTGCACTCATCCAGGCAAGTAGGGAGTTTTCCATCACACTCCAGACTTGCGCCTTGTAGATGGTGGACAGGCTTTGGGGAGTCAGGAGGTGAGTTATCCGCTGCAGTATTCCTAGCCTCTGGCCTGCTCTTGTAGCCACTGTGTTTAGGTGGTAGGCCCATTTGAATTTCTGGTCAATGATAACCCCCAGGATCTGAATATCTTTTCTTCTAAAATCTCTCCATCAATATCAACAAAATGAAAGACCTGGTCATTGACTTCAGGAAGTGGAATGGAGAAAACACACGCGTCTGTAACAATGATGCTGAGGTGGAGGTAGTCAAATTCCTGGGAATGATAATCATCGACAAACTATCCTGGTCCACCCACGTTAACACAACTGTCAAGAAAGCACAACAATACCTCTACTTCATGTCCACAAGGTCTCTTTCCAATTTTCATAGCTGCACTATAGAAAGCATTGCATCTGGTTTAATCACAGTGTGATATGGCAACTGCCATTCCCAAGACCGCAAGAAACTACAGAGAGTTACACAGCCCAGTCTATCACACAAACCAGCCTTCCATCTGTTGACTCTATCTACACTTCCCACTGCCTCAGAAAAGCAACAACAAAATCAAACAACATAATCCTACCCCAGTTATACTCTCTTCCACCTTCTTCTGTTGGACAGAAGATATAAAAGCTTGAATAGCCGTACGAACAGATTCAAGAACAGCTTCTTTGTTGCAGTTAGCAGACTTTTGAACATACCTCTCAAATGTTAATTTTGAACTCTCTCTCTCTCTGCACCTTCTCTGTGGATGTAACACTGTATTCTGAACTCTTTTCTACCCTGAAGCACTTTGTATGGTACAATATGCCTGTATAGCACTTAAAGCAACACTTTTCACTATATCTCAGTACATGTGAGAACAATCAATCAATCAATGAACTTTTCGCATAGACTTCTACTAATTAAAACTCTATCAACCTTAACAACTCCCCTTTGTACACACAGACTGGCAGAAACAGGAAAAGGTGCATTATGGACAGAGAGAAATTCTGGGGAAGCAGTTCAGTGGTTACTGTTCACAGATTATGATTCTTGTGCTGTTCAGAATGGTTCAGCTTCTTGGTTGACTTCTGGATGCTTCCACTAGTTTGCAAGAAGCACAGTATGGCTGATGCACTTACAAAAGGTATCTGACTTATTAAGTCACAGATTACAGTGACAAATGAAGAGAATTTATACTAGTTTTTGTCAGGCTTAAAGTGTATTCTTTTCTGTGGGAAAATGAGAGAGCTTCAAAGCTGCTGGTGGTCCGGAGAGCTCTCTGTGTCTTGTTTACAGCCCCAAGCTGTTCACTTACCTGAGAAATAGTCCCATAGAAGTTGGCAGGCAGAAGGCCTTTGTCATTAATAATTGGTCACTAGTCCATGGACCAATCAGCTTCTTGTTGCCTCTGAAAGCTCCAAAGCTCTATCTGTATATAGCTCCTCGGCTCCGGCTTATCTACAAACTACACTTCAGTTACTGGTTCACAAGTAACTGTATTGATGATGGTTGCATTGAGTGCCAGGCTTCTTGCGTTCAAACATGCAGCAATCTTCCAGTCATCTTTGATATTTTAAAATAGTTCTTTTCTCATTTCAGTCCACAATGCAGGGAGGCCTTCTGGTATTATCAATAGACTGTGAATGCAGAGACCCAGGTAATATACTGGGGACCTGGATTCAAATTCAAGAGGAAATATGGCTTGTACGTTCATTGGTGGCCATGCAACTGTTGTCAGAAAAATCTGTCTGGTTCACAAATGTTCTTGAAGGAAGGGCAGTTGCCTTCCTTATCTGGTTTGGCCTATGTGACTCCAAACCCATAGCAATTTGTTTGATTCTTAACTGTCACCTTGGAATGGACAATAAATCCTGTTCTAACCAGTGAAGCCATATCTCATGAATGAATTCAAACAAAATTATAAGACTGAAAACTAAAAAACATTCTTTACAATAATTTATTTAAAGGAAAATAAATAATCATATTAGGTAGATGTAGCATCATAAATAATATTGCCTTGAAGATTTAATTTCTGAGATGAGCTAAGTAAAATACAGAATTGGACATCATGGTGGAGACAATGCTTAAGATACAAAATTGCTTGCAAAAACTTTTGAACTTTTTTCAGAAGAACTTTTGTGTTTGACCGGGACTATAGCCAATGGCATTATGGCTTGTCAAGGGATGAAAGAAGCAACAACATTTTTATGATAAAACGAAGAACTGAGGTTGCTGGAGATCTGAAACAAAAGCAGACATTGCTGACAAAACTCAACATATTTGGCAGGATCTGTGGGAAGAAAGCAAATTAAATGTTTTGAATCTGTTAACTCTTCATCAGAACTGGATAGTTTGATCAAGTTCTATAAACTTTTGATAATTTTGCACATCAGAATCAATAAAATTCTTGAAAGTGCAAGATATAAAGTAAGAGTTTAGTATCAATGGTAATCAGAGATAAGTTCATTAATGATTTTTACACTTAGTGGATAAATTATACCATGGGTCTTGAATGTCGGAATTCAGAAGAGACAGACTTATTACTGGAATTGCAAATGAGTCTTTGTGAGATTTTTCATAGACAAAAAAAGTTTAATTCTAAAGAATGCCATACATATGATTAAACAGAGGCCCTTAAGCAACACTGATTACTCCTAAGAGAGGACAAACAATCTTAGCAGAGGAGAACATCAAAATCCTTCCATTCTTAAGTTGCAAAACCCCTAAAGACACACAAGAAAAGCTGTTTCAATGTGTAAGACAGTCATCAGATACCAAAAATTTTTTTCAGCCCTGTAGAGCCAGAAAATCTCACAGACACAAGCAGTGCTCACTCCTCAAAAACAGAGTTTTATCTGCAGCACAATATCGCACTTTCAGAAAAGAAACTGAAGTAGGGCCCGATCACACAGCAACAAGAAGTCAAATGACTACTCACAGAAAGAAGTTCAATAGATAGGACAGGCTACAATAGAAGAAAAGTCAAAGTTATTTGAAGAGGAAATAAGTGATCTTCATCCAACTTTCTGACTAGAAGGAAGTTATGTCAATGGATATGTCACTAATTTTAAGCTCGCTGCAGAGGCAAGTGTCACAATATTATCAAACAGCGCACTATGGTTGAGAAACAGTTTACATCCTACAGCAGAGCCATTCCATGGTTTGGGAAGTACAGCACTTAAGATTAAAAATATTCTACAAACAACTCTCCAAAACAATATGTATCTAACAGTAGAGAACTTATACACACTTCACAGTCATGAATTCTCACTCTTGAGCATGAATACATGTTTTGACTGAATCCTCTTCAAATGTTGGAATTAAAGTTAAGAAACCAAAGCAGGCAGCAAGGAAGCAGCAAATCAAAGAAAGTTTAGTGACTAAATAACTGATCAAGGAACAATTGGTAGAAGTTTTCATAGGATGCTTAATTCCTAGATTCATGAGAGAACCCAAGAGAATGTCTGAATCCATTGAGACTGGCTGTGTTGATATGAGAAATTTGCTTTACACTGTTGATTAGAGACAGTGGCTACTAAACTATAATCAGCTCCGCCAGACGGAGTCATAAACTCATACAGCACAGAAACAGATCCTTTGCCCAAAGTCATCCATGCCAACCAGGTTTCCAAAACTGAACTCTTCCCATTTGCCTGCGTTTGTCCCATGTCCCTCTAGACATTTCCGATCCCTGTACCTGTCCAAATGTCTTCTAAATATTGCAATTGTGCTCACCTCTACCACTTCCTTTGGCAGCTCATTCCATACACGCACCACACTCTGTGTGAAAAAGTTCCCCATCAGGTCACTTTTAAAGCTTTTCCCTCTCTTAAACCTATTCCCTCTAGTTTTGTACTCCCTTGCCCTGGGGAAAAGATTTTACCTGTTCACCTTATCTATTCCCCTCATCATTTTATTAACCTCTATAGCGGCCCCCGCCCCCAACTTCTTATGGCTGGGCAACCAGAATTGTACGCAGTACTCTAAATGTGGCCTCACTGACGTCATGTACAATCGTAACATGACACGTAAACTCCTGTACTCAATGCTCGGACTAATGACAGCAAGTTTGCCAAATGCCTACTCCACCACCCTGTCTAACCTGTGATGCCACCTGCAAGGATCTATGCACCTGCACCCCTAGGTCTCCGTTTGACAACACTCCCCAGGGCCCTACCATTCACTGTGTAAGTCGTGTCCTGGTTTGGCCTAACAAAATGCAACACCTTAGATTTATCTAAATTAAACTCCAAGTGCCATTCCTCAGTCCACTGGCCCCATTGATCAAGATCCCACTGTCCTCTTAAGATAGTATTTTTCACTGTCCACTATACCACCAATCTTGCTGTCATCTGCAAACCTACTTTCCATACCTCCTATATTCTCACCCAAACATTTATATAAATGATGAACAACGGTGAACCCAGCACCGATCCTTCTGGCACACCGCTGGTCACAGGCCTCCAATCTGAACAATAACCCTCTACCACCACCCTCTATCTCCTACCATTGAGCCAATTCTCTGTCGAATTGGCTAGGTCTCCCTGGATCCCATGAGATCTAATCTTACTGACCATTCTACCATGTGGAGCCTTGTTGAAGGCCTTGCTAAAGTTTATGTAGACAACGTCTACCATTCTGCCTCCATCTATCTTCTTAGTCACATCTTTAAAAAAAATCAATCAAATTAATGAGATATGATTTCCCATGCACAAAGCTATGCTGACTATGCCTGATCAGCCCTCGTCTTTCCAAATGCATATAGATCCTGTCTCTACCCGCCAATTACATCAGTTTCACTGGTCTGTAGTTCCCTGGCTTTTCCTTGCAGCCTTTTTTAAATATTGGCACAACGCTAGCCACCTTCCAGTCATCTGGCACCTTACTCGCAGCTGTCGATGATATGAATCTCTCTCCTAGGGGCCATATCTTCTTCCCTAGCTTCCTACAATGTCCTGGGATACACTTGACCAGGTCCTGGGGACTTATCTACTTTTATGCATTTTAAGACCGCCAGCACCTCATCTTTTGTAATGTGGGCTCTTTTCAAGGCATCACTATTTATTTCCCTGAGTCCCCTAACTTCTGTGTCTTTCTTCACTGTAAATACTGACGCAAAATTTTCATTTAGGGTCTCACCCATCTCTGCGGTTCCACACAAATTACATCATGGCTGGAGCAGAACAATAACCAAAGGTGTGTTATTGTTTGTGTTGTTTGAAAGCATGGCCGGACCAAACATCCAGTGGGTTGGCAATGAGCAAGTGCAGATGGCACTTCATAATCATGAATGACTTATTGTGTTTGCTGTAATTCCAGCTTCACCTCAGGAAGATGAACGAGAAAGGGTACACTGGAGACAGTTAGGGATTGCCAAGTGCCAGTGCATAATTCATTTTATGGCCTGAGATCTCCAAAGAGACTGAAGATCCCGTAACTCATTGTGAAGCTGCAATGATAAAGGGATCTGAGTTCTGAGGAAGAGTCACTTGACTCGAAGCGTGAACTCTGATTTCTGTCCACAGATACTGCCAGACCTGCTGAGCTTTTCCAGCAATTTCTCTTTTTGTTTCTGATTTATATTATCCACAGTTCTTTCAGTTTTTATTATAAAGAGATGGGAGAATTATTTCGCACTACTATCAATGCTGAAGAGAGTTCAGATTGCAAGAAGGAGCACGGTTTGTGAGAAAACACAAGCAATTAGATAACCAATGAACAGTGACCCCACTTGATCTCATTGATGAATCTTTAACTAATGTAATTCAGACTGCAGCTTGATGAAAAAGCAGTGATGACAGATTTAAATCTAATGTCGGATGCTGAGAAGACACAAGTTCAAGCAGAGAATTTTATTTCCTTCTCTTGCAGAAAGAAGCCTCAATGAGTGAGATTATGCCAAGCAAGAAGCAATCCTCAAATAGCAGGAGGCAACCGGGTTGTTTTCCTCAGTAATGCAATCATTGTGTGTAAATCAGCAACCTAATAATCAAGCTGAAGTAGACTCTACACACTTAACATAGATAACAAGGTGTGGAGCTGGATGAACGCGGCAGGCCAAGCAGCATCATAGGAGCAGGAAGGCTGACGTTTCGGGCCTAGACCCCTCTTCAGAAAGAAGAGTCTAGGCCTGAAACGCAGCCTTCCTGCTTGGCCTGCTGTGTTCATCCAGCTCTACACCTTGTTATCTCAGATTCTCCAGCATCTGCAGTTCCTGCTATCTCTGATTTAATTGGATTGGCTCGGATTTGGATGTTGCTAAGCAACTTTACTGATCCAACCCAGATGAAGGTGGACTTTCCAGGCTGTGCACTCTCCTGGACACTAGCCTATAAGTTTTCTTACTCAATTTAGGGCTAGTGGGACTCTTTTGCTGTCTTGGGTCTGCATACCAGCAGAAACAACTTGCTAGTATGGATCCTGAGGAAAATGTTAACCATTTGGCTTTGTTTTGGGGTTTGCTGTGGGCTGGCCTAGAGCCCCTCTGTTCAGGATATGTCCTGAGTGAGCCAATGCCTTCACTCAAGTAGTATCCCCCAAGCTCAGTTCAACAAGGGTGTCCACTTCCACTGGAAGACCTGCAACTCATATGTTCCACTTTCTGCATTTTTTCAACGATAACGCCTGTTGTAGTGCCTGTTGAAGTTCAACTGGGCTTCGGCTAGTAGGCACTTTAGCATGGTCACTTCATTAATCCCACTTTCATCATTACTGAAATAAATCCACGGAGGCTGGTATCCCGTCACCAACGCACCCTTCATTTACACATGGAAGTACGTGACACTGATCCAGTTTCCTCAGAGCCAGTTCTCAGAGACAACAGAACTTCTAACGCTCTTGTTTATATTTTTCAGCCAGGGGTCCCTGATTGGACCAGGTTAACAACCCCAATGTTCTATGAGGTCCATCTTGATGACCATGTTACTATCATTACAATCTCTATCCTAGAAATTGATTTTCGCACTCCCTCTATTACAAGTACATCTTTCCTGAGGTAAGGAGGCCATACAATGTGGTGTCACCAAGGCTCCAGAGAATTCTAGTAAGACAACTGTACTTCTACACTCAAATCCTCTTGTAATAAGTATCAACATACTAATTGTCATCTTAATTGATTACTGAACAAGGTGTGTTGACTTTCAAATGATTCATGAACCAGTTCACTCAAGTCCCTTTGAAATTCAATACTCCCCAAGCCCTCTCCATTTAAAAAGGACTCTTTTATGTTTATCTGACCATTTCTGAGAAAAGGTCTCAATCTGAAATGTTAACTCAATTCTTCACTTGACAGATCTGCTGAATGTTTTCTGATTTTCATGCCTCTGCAAAGTGTTGAATAGCAGGAGGTGCCTGGTTAGAACTTCACTCTAGTACTTGACTCTGCTGAGTAAGTAGGAAACAAATGGAGATAACAAGGTGTAGAGCTGGATGAACACAGCAGGCCAAGCAGCATCAGAGGAGCAAGAAAGCTTGACGTTTTGGGCCTAGACCCTTCATCAGAAATGGGGGAGGGGAAGGGGGTTCTGAAATAAATAGGGAGAGAGGGTGAGGTGGATAGAAGATGGAAGAAGAGAAGACAGGTGGAGAGGAGACAGACAAGTCAAAGAGGCAGGGATGGAGCCAGTAAAGGTGAGTGTAGGTGGAGGGGTAGGGAGGAGATAGGTCAGTCCAGGGAGGACAGACAGGTCAAGGGAGCGGGATGAGGTTAGTAGATAGGAGATGGGGGTGGGGCTTGAGGTGGGAGGAGGGGATAGGTGAGAGGAAGAACAGGTTAGGGAGGCAGGGACGAGCTGGGCTGGTTTTTGGATGCGGTTGGGGGAGGGGAGATTTTGAAGCTTGTGAAATCCACATTGATACCATTGGGCTGCAGGGTTTCCAGGCTGAATATGATTTACTGTTCCTGCAGCCTTCGGGTGGCATCATTGTGGCACTGCAGGAGGCCCAGGATGGCCATGTCGTCTGAGGAATGGGAGGGGGAGTTGAAATGGTTCGCGACTGGGAGGTGCAGTTGTTTGTTGCGAACTGAGCGCAGGTGTTCTGCAAAGCGGTCCCCAAGCCTCCACTTGGTTTCCCCGATGTAGAGGAGGCCACAATGGGTACAGCGGATGCAGTATACCACATTGGCAGATGTGCAGGTGAACATCTGCTTGATGTGGAAAGTCTTCTTGGGGCCTGGGATTGGGGTGAGGGAGGAGGTGTAGGGGCAGGTGTAGCACTTCCTGCGGTTGCAAGGAAAAGTGCCGGGTGTGGTGGGGCTGGAGGGGAGTGTGGAGTGGACAAGGGAGTCATGGAGAGAGTGGTCCCTCTGGAAAGCAGACAAGGGTGGGGAGGGAAAAATTCTTTGGTGATGGGGTCGGATTGCAGATGGCTGAAGTATCGGAGCATGATGCGTTGGATCCGGAGGTTGGTGGGGTGGTATGTGAGGATGAGGGGGATTCTTTTTTGGTTGTTATTGCGGGGACGGGGTGTGAGGGATGAGTTGCGGGAAATGCGGGAGACACGGTCGAGGGTGTTCTCGACCACTGCAGGGGGGAATTGCGGTCCTTGAAGAATGAGGACATCTGAGATGTATGTGAGTGGAATGCCTCATCCTGGGAGCAGATGCGGCGGAGGCGAAGGAACTGGGAATAGGGGATGGCATTTTTGCAGGATTTACACTTAACATCGATTTGCCAGAAGATTGAGAATAAAAATTTGATCACACAGATTGAGTATGTACAATGTTTAACTCCATGAAGTCCACCACTGAGATGGGCTGACTGAAGTCTACCAAATCAGGACGTGTTCAAGAAAAAATTGCCTAATTTGGACATCCAGGAAACTGTTTGAATCTCTGTTGGTAACCAATTGGAAAGATTGTTTATGAGACTTTCCTCACCAGACTTCATCAGGTGGAGGCAGGAAGGTAAAGCAGTCTCCCTCGCCAGCCTCCCACTACATTAAGTTGCAATTATAAATAGTAACCAAAGAAAGAAATATGAAATAATTAAAACTCCAGGATAAAGAATCTGTGCTTCAAAGAGGATTTTGTTTATGTGCTGCAACTCTCAGTAATAGGCTTAAATAGGAATTACTGGAAAAGCTCAGCAGGTCTGGTAGCATCTGTGGAGAGAAATCAGTGTTAATGTTTCCTCAGTAATAGGCTAATGACTTATTCTCAATCTCGGGCAAATCTATGTTAGGTGTGTAGAGTCTATTTCACCTTGTCTGTTAGGTTAAAGATCACACAATGATTGCATTACTGGAAAAATTAGATCAATTAGCTCATTAGATCAAAGTTTACTTGTTCCTGTCTAGGGATTTGACATCAGTACACAATGAGACACAGCTGCCCAATGACTAATATCTGCTGGATTTTCCAAAATAACACTGGGATTCCAGAGAGCAGACAGTGGGTGACTCCCCACTGAATGTGAATGATTGGGTGTGCTTAACAGCAGCGGATTTCAGAGCCATATTCTTAGGATATTAATACTCATGTTGGTTTACGATGTTCCTGGTGACATTTTCAGAAATACAATGACAATGAAAGAGAAATATATTTTCATAGCTGTTGCAATGTCACCCATCCACTGTAGAGAACAGGACACTTCAAACTGTTAAGATTTGGTCTTGCATCCTACACCTAAAATCCTAAATGATTTACATTTCGCTGTTTTGTTTTTGTGATGATTATCTGTTGCTTCAAGGCATTACGAATTCTAATTAAATTATTTCACAGGAAGATTCATTTAGTTCAATGTGATAAAGGCTTTTGGTAAACAGATGGTGGCAGATTTTTTTTGTTTTAATTGCATGTGGTGAAGAGAAGAAAAAACTGAAGGTCCCAGAAGAGATGCCTTCAGATTGTTGCTAACTCAGATCATTGCTTAAACAGCAGTACCAAACACAAAGCCAGCATTCACTGGCAAATACATCCCCGTGGTCTGGAAGGGCAAAGAACAACCGACAGGACCTGTGTAAAATCAAAGAAAACCTATAACGTAATGAAAAGCCGTTCAGCTCAGCTGATGCATACTCTACATCTTCCTCCTCCCACTTAAATTTGATTCCCATACTCCCTGTATCCCTTTTCATAGAGTTGTGGAGCCTTAGCAGCACTGAAGGAAGCCGTTCAACTGACTGAGTCCATGCCAACTGTCCTTAGAATAAATCATTCAGTCCCATTATACAGTTGTGAACGAAATCAAAGTTGCTGGAAAAGCTCAGCAAGTCTGGCAGCATCTGTGGAGGAGAAAACAGAGTTAACATTTGGGTCCGGTGACCCTTCCTCAGAACTGATGGTGGCTGGGAAACGTCAGTTTATATGCAGAAAATAGGGAGGTGAGTGGGGTAGGGACTAAACGATAGGATAGAGCCCAAAGAGAGAGAGAGACAGTTGGACAGACAGAGTTGCTAACAATCAGGCTGGGAGGGTGAATAGTTATTAATGGGGACTGTTAGTGACTAACAACAGGGGGTGTGTAGTGGCAGGCTATGTGGTAACAAGGCCTGGTGTGTGGGGTGAGGGGCTGGGACATGGGAGAGTTTAGGCCCTAAAATTAATGAATTCAATATTGAGTCCGGAGGGCTGTAGGGTCCTCAAGGAGAAAATGAGGTGTTGTTCCTCCAGCTTGTGTTGGGCTTCCTTTATACAGTTGTATTGCATTTGTTTCCCTTGAATGTATGTCTAATTTTCTTTTAAGATTTCCACAGCTTTATAATCTCCACCAACTCCACAACTCTTTGCAATATCTGAGTACCTCAAATTATGACTTCTTGTATATTCCAAATGTTAATTGCTCTAATTACTCTGCCATTGGGGTGGCAGTGCCTTTAGTTGTCTAAACCCCAAGTTCTGGAATTCGCCCCCTAAATCAATCTGTCCCTCCACCTCACTTCTTAACATGTGCATCCTGTGCCATTCTTTGTTTTTGAACCTCTGACCTAAATATCTTCTTATTGAGCTTGATCTCTTACATGTTAAAACAAGTAAGGTTTCAGGCTCCTGGGGCATTCGACTGGTTCTGGGCAAGGTGGGACCAATTCAAACTGGGCAGGCCTGGAACTAATATCCTTGGGCTATTATTTGCTAGAGTGGGGAGACTTTAAACTAAAAGGGCAAGGAGATGGGAACGATGCAAGGAGTTTTGTTTAAGCTATAAATCAGGTGTCTATATCGATTATTCATAAGGTCTCGTAATTGTTATTCAAAATGTCTGGTTAGGAACCATTGAGGTCAATTTTGAGCGACGTAGAATATTTTAATTTTACATATTTAGCGAATACAGAATTTGAATTGGCTGTCTGCCTCTGTTTCATAACATAATTGGGACTTGAGTCTGAGATCTTGGAATACAGACCATGTTGGTCTGGAATTGGATTTTAGTACTTAGACTGAGTAATTGGACACCAAGTTATATACTGACCTGAAGATGGCTCCGGAAATTGTTAACAATGTTTCAAAAATGTCATTAGTTTCCCTGGTACATTTTCAGGGTACAACTAAACCTAAACTTGCAGAGTTGGCCTGCAGTCTGAAAATAAAATTGCCAGAGCAAGCTAAGAAGGCAGGCATTATGGATTTAATAAAGAAACAGCTGCATTTAGTGGAAATAGAGAGGGCAAAATGGTACAAGTCGTATCTTGGATATGTCAGTGAACCTTGAGTTGCAGCTCAGACAAATGGAAGTGAGAAAATTGAAGAGGAATTCCAAAGAGATTTAGAACTTAAAAAGGTGAAATTCCAAAGGGGAGAAAAAGAGAAAGAACGGGCAAAAAGAAGAGAAGAAAGAGAGAGAGAAAGGGAATTTAAATTTAAAATGATGTAGCTTCAGCAAGTTAAACTAGATGTTTGGGAAGACTTGGAAGAGGATGTTTCTAGTCAGTCCACAGTTCAGTCAGGAGATGTTTAAGGTAGTCCAGACTTAGACAAAATTTGAAGAGAAGGATATGGAAGCATTTTCATGTTGTTTGAGAAAATAGCAACCTAATTGAGGTGGCAAAGAACCAATTGGTCCTTGTTCGTGCAAAGTAAATCAGCAACATTCCAGCGATTATTGTGAGATGGAAAGGGTTATTCTAAGTGCATTATGAATTGGTCCCAGAAGCATATAGGCAGAGGTTTCAGAACTTATGAAAGCAGCCTGGACAAACTTATATTGAGTTTGAGAGAGTTATAAACAAAATCATTTTGATTGGTGGATCAGAACATTAAAAGCTGAGAACACTTACAAAACTCTCAAATAAATCATTCTTTTAGAAGAATTTAAAACTTCCTTACCTTCTGGCTGAGGCTCATGTAGAGTCCTTCAATAATTGTAAGACAGAATTGTGTAAAGTCTGAATAATTTTAAGACAGAATTAGATCGTCTCTTGTTTAGCGCTTCACCTGACGAAGGGGCTACATTCCAAAAGTTTGTGTTTTCAAATAAACCTGTTGGACTATAACCTGGTGTTGCGTGACTTTTGACCTTGTCCAGCACCAGTCCAACGCCAGCATCTCCATATCATTACTTCTGATGGGCTCTCAAACATGGGAATGTAGCAACCTGTGAATGGAGGAGCAAAGGCTTGTTGGCAAATTAAGAGATAGTAATGAAGGAGTTGGCAAGGCCTGCCTTTAGCCAAGGACTGTGATCAGGGGCTGTCTTTTGCTGAGTCAGGGATCAGATTTGAGTGGAGTCATCTTCCAGGAGTAGAGGGGAGGGATTGAAAGAAGCTGTGAGGTGGGTTTCGAGGAGAAAGAAACTGCAAGAGACGAGACGAGTGAGGTTTCAAATGAGAGCAATATTTTTAAACTATAAACAAATAAATACTCGGCAAACTGGCATCCAAGAAAATTTTAAATCACTGACTTACTGAATTCTTTGCAAATGAAGGATTGGACAGAGTCAACACAGATTTACAATTGGGAAATCAGATTTAACAAATCTACGTGAATTTTTTGAGGATGTAACATGTAGAGTTGATAAATGGAACTAGAACAAGTTGACTTTCAGAAGGCTTTTGATAAGGTCCAATTTCTTCTTAAAGCAAGACTAGCATTGAAAATACACAGTATTGGGCTAGTGTACTATCGTGGATAGAGAACTGGTTGGCAATTTGGAGACAAAGGATAGGAATAAACAAGTCATTTTCTGAGTGGCAGGAGTAACTAATGGGGATACTGCAGGGATCAGTGCTTGGACCCATCTATCCATAATATATATTAATGATTTAGATAAGAGAACCAAATGCAATATCTCCAAGTTTGCAGATAACACAAAACAGGGTGGGATGGTGAGTTGTGAGGAAAATGCAGAGATGCTTCAGTGTGATTTAGACAAGTTTGGCGAGTGGATAAATGCATAGCAGATGAAGTATAGTGTGGATAGATGTGAGGTTATTCACTTTGGTGGCAAAATCAGAAGATAGATTGTTATTTGAATGCCATTAGATTGGGAAAGGGGGAGAGGCGTAACAAGACCTGGGTGTCCTTGTGCACCAGTCGCTGAAGATAAGCATGCAGGTGCAGCAGGCAGTGAAGAAGGCAAATGGCATGTTGGCCTCATTGCCAGAGGTTTCATGTAAAGTAGCAGAGATGTCTTGCTGCAATTATGTAAGGCCTTGGTGAGATCACATCTGGATATTGTGTGCAGTTTTGGCCTCCTTATTTGAGGAAGGATTTATAGCTATGGGGGGAGTGTAATAACAGATTTACCAGTCTGATTCCTGGGATGGCAAAACTGACGTAAGAAGAGATACTGAATTGATTATGACAGTATTTACTGCTATTTGGGAGAATGAGGAGGGAATATCATGCAAAAGTATAAAACTCTAATGAGTGGACAGGGCAAACACACGAAGGATGTTCCTGGTGACCAGAAAGTCCAGAACCAGGTGTCAGACTCTAGGAATACAGAGTAAGCCGTTTTGTGACTGAGATGAGGAAATATTTTGTCACACAGAGACTGGTGTGCCTGTGGAATTCTCTGCCACAGGGAGTGATTGAGGCCAAAAAAATTGAATGTTTTCATGAAGGAGTTGTGAAGTCAGGTGAAGTGCATCATCTGACAAAGGGGCTACACTCCAAAACTTGTGATTTCAGATAAACCTGTTGGACTATTACCTGGTGTCGTGTGACTTCTGATTTTATCCAACCTATTCCAAAGTCAGAGTTATATATAGATCTGAGAACTAGAGGTATCAAAGTGTATGGGGTGAAAAAGGGGAAAGGATATTGAGTTGAATGATCAGCCATGATCATAATGAATGCTAAAGTAGACCCGAAGGGCCGAGTGGCTGCACCTGTTCCCATTTTCTACATTTCAATGCTTCAATAAATGTTGAATCTCTAGTTTAGACTCAGAAACTACTTGAATTTAAAGCATAGTTGACAGAGTTGTGAATGCCTGGAACTCACTGCCTGAAAGGCTGGTAGTGGCAGGAAGCATCACGACATTTAAAAAGTATTTAGTTGATCACTTGAACTGCTAAGGCATACATAAGTACAGGCAAGAAAATGAAAATGGAAGTAGAGAATAATTGCTTGATGACCAGCACGAACACAGTGGGCTACAGGTCCTCTTTCCGTGTTGTTAAAAAAATCTATGGCTATACTTGGAAATAATTTGGCAAATCTCACTGTAATGAGAGTTGATTGCCTCGTGATACTGTTGCTAGATTACCACTTCAGAGGCCCAGGTAACGTTCTGGGCACCCGGGTTTGAATTCCGTGGCAGGTGAATAGAATTTGAATTCAAATAAAAAACCTGGAATTAAAAGTCAAGTGATAACCAGGATCATTTGTTGTTAAAACGTATCTGGTTCACTAATGTCCTTCAGGGAAGGAACTGTCTTCCTTACCTGGTAAGATCCACAGAAACATAGTTGATTCTTAACTGCTACCTGAAACGGCCTAGTAAGTTTGATCCAAGGGTAGGTAGGGATGGGTAATAAATGCTGGCCCAGCCAGCAATGCCCACATCCCATGAGTGAATAAAACAAATGAATGGTGTGAATAGTTTATTTAATATGAGATCTGAAATGCACCATCCCAGGCCCCAAGAAGACTTTCCACATCAAGGAGATGTTCACCTGCACATCTGCCAATGTGGTATACTGCATCCACTGTACCCGTTGTGGCCTCCTCTACATCAGGGAAACCAAGTGGAGGCTTGGGGACCGCTTTGCAGAACACCTGCGCTCAGTTCGCAACAAACAACTGCACCTCCCAGTCGCGAACCATTTCAACTCCCCCTCCCATTCCTCAGACAACATGTCCATCCTGGGCCTCCTGCAGTGCCACAACGATGCCACCCGAAGGCTGCGGGAACAACAACTCATATTCAGCCTGGGAACCCTGCAGCCCAATTGTATCAATGTGAATTTCACAAGCTTCAAAATCTCCCTTCCCCCAACCGCTTACCAAAACCAGCCCAGCTCGTCCCCGTCTCCCTAACCTGTTCTTCCTCTCACCTATCCCCTCCTCCCACCTCAAGTCGCACCCCCACTTCCAACCTACTAACCTCATCCCGCCCCCTTGACCTGTCCGTCCTCCCTGGACTGACCTATCTCCTCCCTACCTCCCCATCTACACTCACCTTTACTGGCTCCATCCCTGCCTCTTTGACTTGTCTGCCTCCTCTTCACCTATCCTCTCCTCTATCCATCCTCTATCCGCCTCCCCCTCTCTCCCTTTTTATTTCAGAACCCTCTTCCCCTCCCCCATTTCTGATGAAGGGTCTAGGCCCGAAACGTCAAGCTTTCCTGCTCCTGTGATGCTGCTTGGCCTGCTGTGTTCATCCAGCCCCACATCTTGTTATCTCAGATTCTCCAGCATCTGCAGTACCTTTTATCTCTGTGCAGTAGTAACTGCCTGGATTCCAGCTTTTTGCATATGCAGTGGTGATGCATTTTGCAATGCTAAATCACCATGCCACACCTGTCGCTTCCAGTTGCAGCCCCTGCAATCCTGACCCATCTCACTCCTCTTGAATAGTTGCCTTCCTTGTACTGTCCAGCCAAGATGAGCATATTGTTGCACTGTAGCTATCTGTGCTCCATTAGCACTTGTTTTGCAAACAAATTATGTTGTCTGCGATAATTCATTCTAAAGGGATTAATATTCATGTTACATTGGCTCTATCTATTCTCCTGATGTCGCACAGTCTGGATGGAGACAAGAATTTTCTCCATTTTTTAAAATAAACAAAAGTGCTGTTTACACAACGATTTTCTTCTGTCATCACCAAATCACCCATAATATTTTACTTACATCTTTTAACCACCAGCAGTAAATCACCCATGTTTTCCAGCTGATTAATCTACGTGCAAAGCCCAATGAAAAGTAAGGGAGTTGTAGAAAGAGGGAACGGGACTATATTATAATGGGTGTACTCCAGATTTTCAGAGGGAGCAGATGGATTAGTAGCAGCTGCCTAAAGCCTGACATTGAAGGAGAAACTGTTGTCTTTACACCATGCCACTAAGCTCTCCATCTCTTTCCTGTGCTCTGAATCACCATTGTTTGAGATCCAACCCACTGCGATGGCGTCATCAGCAAATTTGGGAATGGAGTCAGAGCTGAATTTGATCATACATTCGTGAGTGTATAAGGAATATATTAAGGGGTTGAGTGTGCAGTGGGACATCAATGTTGAAGATTATGGTGGAGAAGGTGTTGTTGCCTATCCTTACTGAGTGTGGCCTCTGGGTCAGGAAGTCAAGGGTCCAGTTTCGGGGGAGCATAGTCCTAGGTCTCAGGGTTTGGAGATGAGTTTGTTTGAAATTATGGAGATGAAGGCGGAGCTAAAGTCAATAAATTGGAGTCTGCAATAGGTGTCTTTGTTATCCAAATGTTCCAAGGGTGTGTGTAGGACCAGGAAGATGGCATATGCCATGGACTTATTGTGACAATGCAGATGGTTGAAAACTTCAAGTTCCTACAAGTAAATATCACCAACAATCTGACCTGGTCTGTCAACATTGATGCAACAGTCAAGAAAGCACACAAACACTACTACTTCCTCAGAAGGCCGAGGAAATTGGCATGTCCACAAGGGCCCTTATCAATTTATATAGTCGCACCATAGAAAGCATTCTATTTGGATACATCGTAGATTGGAATGACAATTGCTCTGCGTAAGACCACAAGAAACTACAGGGAGTAGTGAACACAGCCCAGTCCATCACCCAAACCAGCCTTCCTTCCGCTGACTCCATCTACACTTCCTGCTCCCTCGGGAAAGCAGACAACATAATCAAAGACTCCTCCCACTCCAGTTACACTCTCTTCCACCCTCTTCCATCAAAAGATACAAAAGTTTGAAAACACGTACCAACAGCTTCTTCCTCGCTGTTATCAGACTTATGAATGAACCTCTTATATATTAGAGTCAATCTCTCTCTGCACCTTATCTGCACCTGTAACACAATATTCTACACTCTGTTCTATTACCCTGACGTACTTATATAAGGTATTTCTTGTCTGGATAGCATGCAAAACAATACTTTTCGCTGGATCTCAGTACATGTGACAATCATAAATCAAATCAAATCAAATTAGGTCTGCCCAAGTGTAATTGTACTTACTGCTATCAAACAATATCTTTCTGTTATCTCAGAACAGTGCCTCTTCTGTAGATACTCCGCAGTGGTTTATTCTGTATCACTAATCACTGGATAGGCCCAAGACAAAATAAAGGCAAAGGAGGGTTGGTAGCGGCAAATTATCTCAAACAACCCTTGCCCAGTACCACATACTGGTAGATGTGCCAAATAACACAAGGTACCAGGAGAGTTTGTTTGGGAAAACACAATATGGTTGTGGCAGTGCAATCTGTCCCACCATGAGAAGAAAGCCTCATGACCCAAAAGAAATTTAAAAAATTCAAGCAAGTGATTTTACAATTTTAAGAATATTACCATTTTAAAACTATGCAGATGGTCAGTCAGCAGCTGAAATGCAATTACCTATGGAGAGAGAGAGGGACAGAGTGAGAGGAAGTAGCAAAAAAAAAAATGTAAGCCCAGCATTCCAAAGGAGAAATGTTATTCAGAAGTTGGTAAGAAGTGCTGGGATAAGAGTGTGGGCTAAGCAAACAGAAAAACCAATCACACTTAGAAAATACTTTGTGAAGAAAGCTCTGTTAGGAATAACTGAAGGTTTCAGAACATGGGAAGTTCTGGTGGTTGCATATGTAAGGAAACCTGCACACAGAAAACTGCCACTATGAGAAAAGGTATCTCAGTTTGATAAGATATCTGCAATGGGGAATATATTCAAAGCAATGAGAAAAGGTATCTCAGTTTGATAAGATATCTGCAATGGGGAATATATTCAAAGCATTCCTCAGGAATCTAAACGAAGCAGAAGAGACAGAACCTGCCTACACCTGTGGATTTTGGGTTTGATACTGTCCTATGAAACTAATTACAGTGGCTGAAGAAGCAAAGGTTACAGCCTTTAAGACTACATGGTGCAGATAGATTAATTGTCAACAACATAGGAATACTAAACTCAACATACAGAAGAAAGTTGAATATATTGGTGTTGTTTTCAATCAGCCATCCTCACTTTCGAATCTTGACATGTCCCCAACTTCATCAGAAGAGTTGGAGGACATTGACTAACTCCCAGATGACAGCTGGACCAGGAGCAATGAGCTCTTCAGATACTGGTCCAGGAGCAAATTGTTATTGATCAAGTAATCAAGAGCCAACCAGAAAACCTCATTGGATTTCACAGGCTCTTGGTGGAACCCAATTTTTAAAAAATGAATCAAGTGAGATCACTTAAGTTGCCACAAGCGAACTGTTGAACATTGTCAACATGGAGGGAGTCATAGATGCCACAGGCTGCTTTCTCTCCAATTTTTTTTCTCTTACGTGTAGGTCTCTGAGGTCATGCACGGCAGCAACTTCTGAAACCAGAAGTCAATGCTGGGAACAGGGTCAGCAACAGGGTAGGTGATGGCCTAATGGTACTATTGCTGGACTGTTAATCCAGAGACCTAGATAATGTTGTGGAGACTCGGATTCACAGCAGACAGTGGAATTTGAATTCCATAAATATTCTAATATTTAAATTAAGAATCTAATGACAATCGTGAATCCATTGTCAATAATAGGAAAAACCCATCTAGTCCACTAATGTCCTTTAGGGAAGGAAACTGCCGTCTTTACCTGATCTGGCCCATGTGTGACTCCAGCCCCACAGCAATGTCCTTGGCTCTTAACTGCCCTCTGGGCAATTAGGGATGGGTAATAAATGCTGCCTAGCCAACGAAGCCCTCATCCTGTTAATGAATAAAGAATGACAATCAGCAAGCATAGAACTTCAGGAGTGGCCCTGTGGCTACAGAGGCTAGAGGGAGCATTGTTCACAGGACTGGTGGAAATGCTCAAACATCTGTCTTCTAAAACAGAACAGTTAATGCCAGAGACAGACATAGTGCTGAGAAGCAATCTGTCAGTAAAAGGAGTGAGAATCTGAAAGGAATTATTTTGTCAGTCAGACAACCATAATAGGCAACTTAAGACATTTATCCTGATCAAAAGTTTGAGGGAGATAAGCTGTATAAGTCTCTATGAGAGCTAGAACAATACCCACAGATTGAAGATCAGTCAAGAAGGAATTGTTTGGTCTAAGCATCCAGAATACTGGGAAAAAGTGAGTGCCTGTTCAATGGAGAAATACATTGTCTGATCCATAAATCCAGGGTATTACGAGGAAAAAAAATACTGGTTTCAATAAACCAGTCGTCTTCCATGATAGACATTTAGGAGATTATGAATTCTCCAAATAAGATCGTGGATTGTCAACAAATTTACAAAAAATGCCATCCCCCACAAAGATATCCGAGAAATAAATGACTGTCTGGCATAAAACTGATCCGCACATCAGAACTAGGATAAATAATCCTCAAGCTCCAAATCAGAAGTGAGTGCATTCTGAGAAAAATGTGAACATCCAAATGGCCTGCACTGTTGAAGTCAGGGTCTTGGTGGAGAGAGGGTAATGGTAAATGTAATCATTGTATATGATTATTTAATTGGATAACACTTTGTGCTAGATGTTGCATAAGATAAAGACTCTAAAGGGGTTAATGCTCATGTTACATTGACTTCACCCATTCTTCTAATTTCACATGCACAAAGTTGCTGGAGGAAGGGTCACCAGATCTGAAACGTTAACTCTGTTTTTTCCTTCACAGATACTGCCAGACCTGTTGAGCTTTTCCAGCAACTTCTGTTTTTGTTCCTGATTCACAGCATCAGCAGTTCTTTCAGTCTTCTAATTTCACACCCAGTTTGTGGGCAAAGACAAAGAGTTGTACTCCAGCTTTCAGAGGGTGCAGTTGTATCTGGCCAACTCCTGAAGTGATAATGCCTGACCAAATGTAGAGTCTACAGGTGTGAGGCTGGAAAAGCGCAGAAGGTCAGACAGGATCAGAGGAACAGGAAAATCATAATTTCAGGTTGAAACCCTTCGTCCAGACTGGGGAGGGGGAGGGGAGCCCAGAAATAAATAGAGGGAGGCATTGAGGGCTGGCGGAAGGGTAGGAGAGATGGTGATAGGTGAATGCATATAGGGAGTTATTGTGATTGGTCCATGGGAAGGTTGGAGCAGATAGGTGAGTAGGAAGATGGATGTGTTAGGTCAGGTCAGGGAGATGAGGAGGAGGGGCTGGGCTGGACATGGGATAAGGCTGGGGTTGGAGGGATTTTTAAACTGGTGAAGTCAATGTTGACAGACACTGAGGGAGGAGATGTGGCTGTAGTATCGAGATTGCTTTAGAATGTGGTTGAAAAGCATCAGGACAGAGGAGACAACCAGGGCATTGCAGTGGAGTGAGACTCACTGAGCTATCTTCAGAGGGAGGAGGAAAACTTCTTTGAGATGGGCATCCTTAGGGGATGTTAGTTTTCAGCGACTTGGAGACAATAAGGACTGTAGATGCTGGAAGCCAGAATCTATAGGTGTGAGGCTGGAAAAGTCCAGCAGGTCAGATAGCATCAGATGAGCAGGAAAGTCAATGTTTTGGGCCAAAACCCTTCGTCTGACCAAATGTAGTTGTATTTATTGCTATGATGCATTTAACCTTGTTTCTGAGAGCAATACCTCCTCTGTAGACATTCTATAGTGGTGTATCCTCCACCACTAATCACGAGACAGGATCATGATGAAAACAAAAACACGGGAAGGTTGGTGGCAGCAAACTACCATAAACCACCTTTACCCTGTACCACACACTGGGAGGGCTGACATATAACACAGGTACCAGCAGTGGTCATCTGGGAAAATGCTACAAATAGCATTACCCAGTTAGATGACCTTGTTTTGATTTTAACATAAAAATGGTTTATGCAGTTCTGAAGCCATAAATTAGCCATAAAAGTTTTTTTTTTAAAAAGTGCTATTTACTATCTTTTTCTCAGCTAGACTTGTATCTAGTTGGGACAGATAAGTAGATGAACTGAAGTAGCCAGTGGTGAGTTAAACAGTGCAGAGGGATTATCCAGAGTCCAGCCCCTTTTCCCTGCTGTTCTAACTTCTGATTCTCTGCCTTTCAGCTCCCCACAGTGGCATGTCTAATATCAGAAGCTCACCTTGTAATAAATCAAAGAAAAATTAGCTTACGATTTGCTTGAGGTAATCTGAAATAATTGTCAGAACTGAAAAAAAATGAACAAAAATGTTCCTGACAGCTTCAAAGTATAAATGTAGAGTTAATCTCCTAAGTAACACACATCAGTATTCAATCTATTCCTGCCCTGGTGCTTCAGACACTGATGCAGATTGATGTGATCATTCATTATGCATAATTCGAGTTTTAATGCTATTGAATCTCAGAGCTTTAAGACCATCAAAGCAGTAATCATGGTCTGCAAAGGTATCAATTTAAATAACCTCAAATTAAGTCAGAAAATGTCTTTGAATCTTGTGTATTTGATTTTTTAGAATTTTTGACAGTTTAGTTTCTTCCCTGAAGTAAATTACAACACAACATTTGTTATAAAAGTTTGAACTTCATGTCGGCTCTATATGAAAGAAAATCTAACAGCACAGTCCAGGGAAATGAACCTTATTTTTGTCAGGTATGTATGACTAATAGAGCAGATGACCTACACAGAGGAGACCTGACTGTGATATAATATTATTAGTGTAGCTGTTTCAAATTCATATGAACCCTAGCATGGCAGAATGATGTGGATGTTGCATCAGAACTCTTGTTATTAAAGCATTAGTAAATGTAGTCAAATAGAATGTTGTCAAATTTTGCTGCATCAGTCATTCTAAATGAACAATAATGTATGGATAGCCTGCAATGCAGTTTTCTTCTTGAACTCCCTTACAGACAGAAAGAATCTGTTTCCATAGTCAAATGTCCTGCAGCTTACAGATGGATACTGTAGGCACTTTAACAATTGCTTTTGCCAGCATGGTAATGTCTCTGTCCCTAAAACAGCATGGACACAAGACATTGCAAACTAGAAATGATCCATCCAACATCTATTTTACATCTGTATAAATCAAGGTTGGGGAAATGGGAAGCCTAGCTATCAGTGCAAAACACATACCTTAACGGCCCTGGACATCAAGGCTGCATTTGAATGAGTGTGGCATCAAGGAGCCCTAGCAAAACTGGAATCAATGAGTATCAGGGGGAAAAATCTCCGGTGGTTAGAGTCATACCTGGCACATAGGAAGATGGCCGTGGTTGTTGGAGGTCAATTATTTTAGCTCCAGGACATCTCTGCAGGAGTTCCTCAGGGTAGTGTTCGAGGCCCAACCATCTTCAGCTGCTTCATCAATGACCTTCCCTCCACCATAAGGTCAGAAGTGGGAATGTTCGCCGATGATTGCACATTGTTCAGCACCATTCGTGACTCCTCAGATACTGAAGCAGTCCGTGTTCACATGCAACAAGATCTGGACAATATCCAGGCTTGGGCTGACAAGTGGCAAGTGACATTCACACCACACAAATGCCAGGCTATGACCATCACCAATAAGAGACAATCTAACCACCGTCCCTTGATATTCAATGGTGTTACCATCACTGAATCCCCCACTATCAACATCCTGGGGGTTATCATTGACCAGAAACTCAACTGGACTCACCACATTAACAGAGTGGATACAAGAGCAGGCCAGAATCCGGGAATACTGCGGTGAGTAACTCACTCCTGACTCCCCAAAGCCTGTCCACCATCTACAAGGCACAAGTCAGGAGTGTGATGGAATACTCCCCACTTGCCTGGATGAGTGCAGCCCCAACAACACTTGAGAAGCTTGACACCATCCAGCACAAAGCTGATTTGGCACCAGATCCAGAAGCATTCACTCCCTCCACCACCAACGCTCAGTAGCAGCAGTGTGTACTATCTACAAAATGCACTGCAGAAATTCTCCAAAGATCCTCAGACAGCACCTTCCAAACCCACGACCACTTCCATCTAGAAGGACACGGGCAGCAAATATATGGGAACACCATCACTGCCAAGTACCCCTCCAAGCCACTCACCATCCCCACTTTGAAATATATTGCTGTTCCTTTGCTGTTCCTGGGTCAAAATCCTGGAATTCCTTTCCCAATGGCATTGTGGGTCAACCCACAGCAGGAGGGCTGTAGTGGTTCAAGAAGGCAGCTCATCACCACCTTCTCAAGGGGCAACTAGGGATGGGCAAGGAATGCTGGCCAGCCAGCGACACACATATCCCACAAATGATTAGAGAAATAAACTGAAATATTTTTAACTACCATCAGCCAGAAATGCCAAGTGGATCATTGATTTGATCTCATAAAGTTATAGAATCATAGAATTAGGGCAGGCCTTATACAATTAAGAGTAGGACCTTGGTTAGTGTGGTAGAACAGAGAGACCTACGGGTTCGGGAACAAAATTCTTTGAAATTTAAATTACATGCAGACAGTGATTACGATGGCATTTAGCATAGAACGTAGAACATAGAACAATACAGCGCAGAACAGGCCCTTCGGCCCTCGATGTTGAGCCGACCTGTGAACTAATCTAAGCCCATCCCCCTATACTATCCCATCATCATCCATATGCTTATCCAAGGACTGTTTAAATGCCCCTAATGTGGCTGAGTTAACTACATTGGCAGGCAGGGCGTTCCACGCCCTTACCACTCTCTGAGTAAAGAACCTGCCTCTGACATCTGTCTTAAATCTATCACCCCTCAATTTGCAGCTATGCCCCCTTGTACTAGCCGACGTCATCATCCTGGGAAAAAGACTCTCACTGTCCATCCTATCTAATCCTCTGACCATTTTGTATGGCTCTATTAAATCCCCTCTTAGCCTTCTTCTCTCCAATGAGAACAGACCCAAGTCCCTCAGCCTTTCCTCATAAGACCTTCGCTCCAGACCAGGCAACATCCTGGTAAATCTCCTCTGCACCTTTTCCAATGCTTCCACATCCTTCCTGTAATGGGGCGACCAGAACTGTACGCAATATTCCAAGTGAGGCCGCACTAGCGTTTTGTACAGTTGCAGCACGACATCACGGCTCCGGAACTCAATCCCTCTACCAATGAAACCTAACACACCGTGTGCCTTCTTAACAGCACTATCAACCTGGGTGGTAACTTTCAGGGATCTATGTACCTGGACACCAAGATCCCTCTGCACATCCACACTACCAAGAATCTTTCCATTGACCCAGTATTCTGCCTTCCTATTATTCTTCCCAAAGTGCATCACCTCACATTTATCTGCATTGAACTCCATTTGCCACCTTTCAGCCCAATTCTGCAGTTTATCCAAGTCTCCCTGCAACCTGCAACATTCTTCCACACTGTCCACCACTCCACCGACTTTAGTGTCATCTGCAAACTTACTAACCCATCCACCTATGTCTGCGTCCAAGTCATTTATAAAAATGACAAACAGCAGTGGTCCCAAAACAGATCCTTGTGGCACACCACTAATAACCGGACTCCAGGCTGAATATTTTCCATCAACCACCACTCTTTGCCTTCTTTTAGAAAGCCAGTTTCTAATCCAAACTGCTAAATCTCCCTCAATCCCATGCCTCCGCATTTTCTCCAATAGCCTACCATGTGGAACCTTATCAAAGGCTTTACTGAAGTCCATTATGCTTGCCTTTATTGCTCAGACCCTTGAGTATAGGAGTTGAGATGTCATGTTCAGGTTGTACAGGACGTTGGTGAGGCCTCTTGTGGAGTACTGTATCCAGTTCTGATTGCCCTGTTATAGGAAGGATATATTAAGCCAGAGAAGGTTCAGAAAAGATTTACCGGAATGTTGCAATGTATGGAGAGTTTCAGTTATAAGGAGATGCTGGATAGACTGGGACTTTCTTCACTGGTGTGTAGAAGGTTGAGGGGTGACCTTACAGAGGTTTATAAAATCATGACGGGTATAGATAAAATGAATAGCAGGTGCCTTTTCCTGGGTGGGAGATTTCAAGACTAGGAGGCATATTTTTAAGGTGAGAGGAGAAAGATTCAAAAAGACATGAGGGTCAATTTTTTTACATGGAGAGTGGTTCATGTGTGGAATGAACTTCCAGAGGAAGTGGTGGATGTGGGTACAGTTACAATGTTTAAAAGACTTTTAGATAAGTTCATGAACAAGAAATGTTTGGAGGGATATGGGCCAAGCACAGGCAGATGAGAACTCGTTTACTTTGGGATAATGGTCGGCATGGACTGATTGGTCCAAAGAGTCTTTTTTCCTTGCTGCAAGAATCTATGACACTATGATTTGACTCAAATTATACAGCGCAGAAGAGGTCCTTTGGCCCATTGAGTCTGTACAGCCAAAAATATACTACACTAATCCCACCTTTCTGCACTAAGCCCATAGCCTTGAATGCTATGACACTTTATGTGCTCATCCAAGTATTTTTTAAATGTTGTGATGTTTTCTGCCTCAACTACCTTCCTAGGGAAGTGCATTCCAGACCCCCACCACCCACTTCCCCAGGTAAAAACATTCCTTCAATAAGTCTCCTCCAAACTTCCTGCCTTTAACCTTAATGGTGTGCCCCCTTTTTGTTGACCATCCAATGAAAGGGAGCCCCGTCCAGGCTCCTCAGAATCTTATACACCTCTACCCGGTTTCCACTCAACCTTCTCTGCTCCAAAGAAAACATCCCAAGTTCATGCAACCACTCTTCACACGTAAGATGCGCCATCCCAGGCAACATCCTAGTGAATCCCCTTGCACCCCTCCAGTGCAATCACATCTTTCTTGCATTGCAGTGGCCTCCTCTTGAGGTTCTTATTGTTGGTCTCTGAAAGCATCCTTTATGTAGTAGTGAAGACTCACTCTCCAAATTAGCCAGTTTCCAGCCAAGCTCCTTCAATATATGACTGTCATTGACTCAACAATGTGAAAAATTGTCCAGTTAGGTCCTGTCTGGGACTGACTCAATAATCAACTTGATCAGATGGGCCCATGGGCCAAGGAGTGACAGCTGGAGTTTAATTTTGCTAAATGTGAGATGTTGCATTTTGGTGAGGCAAACCATGGCAGGACTTAAATTAGAACTAGATTTAGATCTATTGCCACATATACTCACGCGAGTGCAGTGACAAGTTTACGAAGTCGCCACTTATAGCACCATCTTAGGTACAAAGGTACCTAAGTACAGGATCTTACAAATAAATTACAAAAGTAAAGAGCTAAAAATTTCAGCACTACAGTCCTTCATGCTACTTAGGTACAAGGTACCTAGATACAGACTCTTAGGATAAGATAATGGTAGGTGCCTGGGGAGTGTTGCTGAGCAAAGAGACCTTAGGGTGCAGTTCCTTGAAAGTAGAGTTGCAGATGGGCAGGGTGGTGAAGAAGACATTTGTTTTGGTATGCTTGCCTTCATTGGTCAGAACGTTGAGTATAGGGGTTGGGATATCATGTTGCAACTGTAAAGGATATTGATGATGTCACTTTTCGTATACTGCAAACAATTCTTGTTGTCTTTTATTGGAAAGATGTTGTTAAACTTGAGAGGGAACAGAAAAGATTTACAGAGATGTTGCCAGGACTGGAGGGTTTGAGTTCGAAGGAAAGGCTGAATAGGCTGGGGCTATTTTCACTGGAGCATTGGAGGCTGAGGGGTGGCCCTATAGACATTTATAAAATCATGAGGTACGTGGATAAGGTGAATAGACAAGGCATTTTTCCAATGGTGGGGGAGTCCAAAACTACATAGCATAAGTTGATGGTGAAAGGGGAAAGGGGAAAGATTTAAAAAGAACCTGAGGGGTAACTTTTTCACGCAAAAGGTGGTGCAGGTATGGAATGAGCTACCAGAGGAAGTGGTGGAGGTTAGTACAATTACAACATTTGAAAGGCATTTGGATGGGTACATGAACAGGAATGGTTTAGAGAGTCTGAGCCAAAAGGTGGCAAATAGGACTAGGTCAGATTGGGATGTCTGGTTAGTGCAAATGAGTTGGACTGAAAGAGTTTCTGTGCTGTATGACTCTGTCACTCTAACTAATGCACTATCATTTGGCAGTTGCTTGTCATAAAGCCTCTGGAAGGTGTCGCTGACAATGCCATCAAACAGCACCTTCTCAGGAATATATTGCTCATCAACACTCAGTTTAGGTTTCACCAGAGAGTGCTAGGCTCCTGCTGTCTTTGCAGTTTTGGTCCAAACATGGACAAAAGAACTGAACTCAAGAGATGAGATGGGATTGCCCTTTGCAGCTTTGTGGTTTAAAGTTAATTAGCCTCTAAGAGTCTCAATGGGCTCAATGCCACCATCACCACTGTAAAAGCAGGAGACTAGAAAGACAGAAAAATCAGTAAAACTTGTCAATGATACATAAAAATCCAACTAGTTTTGTGTATCTCAAAATGGAACTGCATTATGACCAATATATCATTAATTTCCTTGCTTTTTTTTCATTTTTATCCCTTTGGGCAGTAGCAAGGCAGCTGGAAGATCACAAGCTGCAGTTTATAAGATGCCCCCTCCACCCCACATTCAAAGCTGCCAATGGGAGAGCCCTAAGTTCCACAATGGGGAGGCAAGAACTGCTTTGATATCATTGCAACATTTCACTGAATATGATATCAAGGAGCCCAAGGGATATTGGAATCAGTGGGAATTAGAAAAAAACTGTCCTCTGCTTGGAGTCCTACTTAATATGAAGGAGGATATATGGGATTGTAATGACCAGTTATCTCATGCCACAACATCATTTCAGGAGTTTTACAGCATTTGCTAAGCCTATAACATCTACCCCAAGGAGTTCAAAGGCCACAGGCACATGGGAACACTATCATCTGCGACTTTCCCTGAAGTTACACGCTATTGTGATTGGAAAAAAAATTGTCACTCATTCATTAGCACGAAATCAAAATCTAAGAATTCCCGTGGGCAGGCATGAAAAATAATGGTGGGGCTTGAGAAATAGATGCAGACTTTGTCTCTAACACCCACATTGCCTGAAGAAAAAGTTGCACGGTGGTTTTGCTGGAATCTACCAACCTCTGTGTATATCTTTTTCTTATTCCTTTTCCTTACTAATGATGGGCCTTGTTTGTTAATTTGTATAAGTGGAGTCTTTCAGTTACTTAATTTTGGGCACGAATGACTTGTTTGGAAATAGGTTTACCAGTCAGCAGTTAAGCCCAGTTTACTGAGGTCAGTTTGTTTCTTACATTTTTCTTCCTTTTACTAATTTCAGGGAAAGGGCAGGTGTGAATGAAATGAATCAGCTGAAGAAACAGTAATTCAGTAGTTTTGCTGTGATTTTAATATGAAATGTTGTGGTATCCCAACACACAATAAATGTCTCAAATGTACAGGTTCAGTGGTAAATGAGATAAATAAGCAGTTCCTTGAGATTTTGTTGCATGATTGAGACTCAGTAAAGTAGAAAACAATCTGCTGAAATGGGATTTCCATATATTATGTGGAGGATACAGAACATAAGCCACTAAATGTAGAATTTACCCAATGGGAATTAAACAACAGGAGGTGAACAGGTCTCTTGTTAAGTAAAAGGCCAAGAATGAAAGTGGTTTTTTTAGCATCAACAAAATAAGGAGGAGTTAAGGTACTTCGGGAGTAGTGTTCCAGCAATCTTGAGCTTTGTTTGAAAAGTCTGTAGGTTGTAGGGGAAAAGAAAGTTTGAGGGGGTTTAAAAGGGTTTGAGATCTTGCAAAAGAATAAATTAAAGTAGGATATGGTATGATGAGTCTCAATCTTAATGCATTTCTTCAGATGAATCATTTTCTCATTTGTTCATCATCAAGTATTTGCTGCGTTCACAAATGTGATTCAAATTAAAGAAAATCAGTTGTTATTGTTAGATAAGTTGCGGCTTAGAAAATTTGGCAGAATATTTTTTCTATTACACCACTTGGCATAATATCTCTCCACCATTTAGAAGCCTCAGTCATCAGTGTTTAAAATGATTTCAGCTGGCAGATAGAAGCCTAACATGTGTATTTGTATTAAGAACTTTACCCAGAGCATATTATAATTTTCAGTTCTTGATGTGTTAACACCCATTATTTTAAGCTTGCAATATTTGATGTGTGCTACTATGTTAACCAATGGTAATAAGGCAATCTCTAGACTTCAGTCCCCTACAGAAATACTTTAGTTAGGTCAGACTATTACAGTGCAAAATTTGGGAAATTTTTCATGTTTGCACAGAAAAGATTGCTGCATAAGGAAAATAGTTCTGAATAAATTATTATGAAGGAAAGTATTATGTAACAATTTATTAAATGCCCTGAGTGATATTGGCAGAAGTTGCACTCGGAAGTCAGAAAACCTTTTCCAATTTCTTCCTATTTACTTTAGAGGACATTGACTTGTGCCATGAGGTTCTATTGAATTCTGTCATGTATAATTTATCCGATAGTCTAAACAATTTGCTTGCTATTGGCTCCCAGTTCAGCAACACTTCAATTTTAAAATCCTCATCCTAGGTTTCAAGTAAGTTCCTCATATTAGCCCTCCCTATCTCTGTAATTTCTGCCAAACCAATGACTTTCCAAAATCTCTGTCTGCAGCCAATTCTGTGTTCACTTTGACCTCTTTCTCTCTGCCTTTTAATATATTTAAAGAAGCTCTCATTGTCAGTTTTTGTATTCCTTACTAGTTTGCCCTTGTGGTTTACTTTCTCTCACTCTATTATCTGTTTAGTCTGCCATTTCTGCATTATTTTCATCTACCCTGTCTTTCCCGTTAGCATCTTGAAGACTTGACCCCTGAAGTCCAGGTATCATTCTTATGAACCTACTTTGTACTCTTACCAAGACCAATTTATCCCTTCTCTAGTGTAGTGCCCAGATCTGCTCACAGTACTCCAAGTAGGGTTTATCTCGCATTTTGTATCGCAGCAGCATAAATCATGTGTCCTTATGTTGCTGTCCTTAGTCTGTTTGGACATCCACTGTATTTAACTTTATACCATCTAGAAAATACCATGATCTATCTTTTTTCAGTCCAAAATGGACAATCTCACACTGGCTTACATTGAAATCCATTTGCCACAGTTTTTTGCCCATTCACTTAACCTATCAATACCCGTTTGTAATTTTATGCTATTGTCTACACTGTCCGCAATGCTGCCTAATTTGTGTCATCAGCAAATTTGAGTATATGACTTTCCATGCCATTATCCAAGTTTTCAATAATGTGAGTAGTTGAGGCCTCAACACAGATCCTTGTGAAACACCACCGGTCACAGTGATCCATTTCCTTTGTTTGAGGAGGCCATTGCAGTTTTTCCCTTGCAGCAGATAGATTTCCTAGTGCTCTTTTGAATCTTGCTAAATGCTCATTCCCGGCCAGTTTCATTGAGGGTCAGTGTCAGGAGATGCAAACGGGAGCTAGATTTAATTTCTCTAAGCTTTGTTCACCATCATTTTCACCCACCCCTGCAGTCCCGTTTATGTTAAAACCAAAGTTCTGAAGGGTGATACCTGCTTGGGGCTGCTAATACATTAGCAACAAATGTGGTAGTGATTTTGTTGAAGGACACAGGATAGATTAAGCCAAGGTTTGTGTGCTGTAATAGCATATATAAAAGAAGTTGAGAACAGCCCTCTACTTTCAATCAATCCTCAAAACTTGGTTTAATTTTTTAAAGAATTGCATAACTATGGAAGAAGAAAGTACACTCTATCACAGAGCAAAATCCATTGCTGTTTTACTGTGATATTTCATACGGGAAAATTAACTTTACGAACCCTGCAGCAACGGATCAATTCCAGATTTGCCAGGTATTGATCTGGAACAGTAATTCAAAGGAGCAAATTCTTTTCATTTTAATATAGACTTGCATAGACTGATCGAGTGTCAGTGACCCATTCCCTTGTAGGATTGTTCACGGCACTTCCTCATTTGCTCTTAGCCTAGATTCCAAGCAGGATTTCTCCTCCACCTGAGATTAATTTTGATGGCCTCTTCCACTTTTGTTTTGGCAATAAGCAATCTTTTACAGTACTAATTGATTCCAGTGCTTCACAAGAAGAGGTAAGAAGTTTTCGAGAAGATGTAGCCTGTGTTGTGGATGAGGTTGTAGACATGCTCGCTGAGCTGGTGGGTTTGTTTGCAAATGCTTCATCATCTTGCGAGGTAACTCCATCAGTACGTGTCCGATGAAGCGTCAGTGTTCTGTCCCATTTGTTATCAATATGCCTCAGTTTGTTGGGGTGCTTGGTACCACTTTTGGTTCTGTTTCTCTGTGGTTTGTACACAGGGTCTAATTCAATGCGTTTGTTGGTGGAGTTACGGTTGGAATACCAGGCCTCCAGGAATTCCCTGACGTGTCTTTATTTGGCTTGTGTGATTATGGATGTGTTGTCCCAGTCAAATTAGTGTCCCTCGTTGTCTGTATGTAGTGAGACCAGTGAGAATTGGGCATGTCCCTCGGTTGCTAGTTGTGTTCATTTTTGTTGCTTCGCTGGAGGTTGACGATGTTACCTCACAGGATGACAAAATGTTTGCGATCAAACCCGCCGGCTCGGTGAGCATGTCTACAAACTCAAGAGGTAAGTATTTGTTTTAGAACATAGAACATAGAACATTACAGCGCAGTACAGGCCCTTCGGCCCTTGATGTTGTGCCGACCTGTGAAACCAATCTGAAACCCATCTAACCTACACTATTCCCTTATCATCCATATGTTTATCCTACGACCATTTAAATGCCCTTAAAGTTGGCGAGTCTACAACTGCTGCAGGCAAGGCATTCCATGCCCTTACTACTCTCTGAGTAAAGAATCTACCTCTGACATCAGTCCTATATCTATCACCCCTCAATTTAAAGCTATGTCCCCTCATGCTAGCTGTCACCATCCGAGGAAAAAGGCTCTCACAGTCGACCCTATCTAATCCTCTGATCATCTTGTATGTCTCCATTAAGTCACCTCTTAACCTTCTTCTCTCTAATGAAATCAGCCTCAAGTCCCTCAGCCTTTCCTCATAAGACCTTCCCTCCATACCAGGCAACATCCTGGTAAATTTCCTCTGCACCCTTTCCAATTTTGGCTCATCTTGAAACAAAACCTGGGTTCTCGTTGACATCAGTTGGGGAAACCATCATGATCTTCATACCTTCAGTGGCTCACCCCACAGGAAATATGCATTTTATGCCACCAATAACAACTGTGAGTTAATTCCAGGAAATGAGGTTGGATCAGGTAGCACGGAAGGAGTGAAATGTAGTGAGGCCCCATTGACCAGGTTGTGAAATCAGTGGAGCCCTCCTGCAGATCTGGCCTTGGGAAGTTTTTACTGGTTTATATTCATGGACCACTTCACTAGAAAAGGTAAATCAAGAAATGTTTTTACTTAAGAAACTAATTGAAAAATTAAACATCGGGGTCAAAATTCATTGTCATCATACCACTAGAGGCAGATCTACAGGAAGTGCGTCATTTTGCTGGGTTGTGAGACCAGCAACTGCTAACTACTTCCCTCAGAATGCGTGCACTATTCTACCAGGAAAAGGGCAGAAAAGGGACCAGAGGCTGTGAACAATTGTTATCCTGCCATTGCACAGCCAACTGGCACATGTAAGGCTACGATCGAAATTTGGATCACTAGGCAATAAATTTGTCAAATAATTCTGCGCATAAGTGCTAAGCTGAAAAACAGACCCTGCAAAAGGGCTAGGTACTCAAACTTCATGAGGTGATCCTATGTCCTTTTGCTGCTTCCTGTGTGACCCTATTAACAGTGCACCTTCTTGAGAAAGAAGCTGCCACAGAACAAAGAGAGTGGTCTGAATGCATTCTGTGTCATCAGGACAGGTATCATCAGGGAGCCCTGATTTAGAAAGCACTAACCCTCTGTGACCAATCAGAATGAGATTGTCCAGAAACCTGAGAGAGACAAAACCAATGATGAGTTGTTGCTCCAATCAAGCTTCTGTCTCTCTCATGCTCTTCCAATCACAGCTGTTTTTCTCCCATATTTACCATTGGCAGGCTCACTATTGAGCCACAAAATCAGAAACTATCGGAACAACTCTGTTCTGAGGAAGGGTCACTCGACCTGAAACATTAACTCTGATTTCTGTCCTCAGATGCTGCCAGATCTGCTGAGCTTTTCCAGCAATTTCTGTTTTTGTTTCTGATTTAAAGCATTCACAGTTCTTTTTGTTTTTGTTCACTATTGAGCCTTTCAGCCGTAACTGTGGGAGAAAGCTCTCTTGTAATTGGAGGAGCAGTCTGGAAGGCAAGTTTCTAAATAAGTGAATTGCTGTTATAAAAGGTTACAGGTTACTATTGATCAGACTCAGGCCTTGGGGGATTGCTGCTGGGAGCTAGGCCAAGGCTTTGGGTCAAGTGGTGACGGTGGTCATCCAAATCAAACCAAACCCACTTACTGATCTCCCAGGCTAAGTGATTCATTCCTTATTCATTCATTACAACATTCACTCTGCATTAGCTAAAGCTATTGAATGGATTGTTAAACTTGACCTATACAAGTTGGTGGGTTTCTTCTACTTTTGTGTGTTTGTCAACAACATCTTCACAAACATAAATTTCACTAAAGAAGAAGAAAACAACAAACAGCTCCCATTCTTAGATGTAGTGGTAGACAGGCTGACTAAAGGCGAATTCCAGACCCCAGTCTATCGGAAGGTCACACACACCGACCTAATCCTTAACTTCAATAGCAACCACCCCACCGTACACAAACGGAGCTGCATCAAGACACTGTTTAAATGAGTTGCATCACACTGTAACACCCTAGAACTCCAGAGAATGGAAGAGGAACACCTACACAAAGTTTTCACCAACGATGGATACCCAAGAAGTTTGCCCACAAACGACAGTCAGAGGACACAGTACAACAGAAGACACTAGCAATGCTACCCTACATCAAAAATATATCAGAAATGACTACCAGACTCCTAAGACCACATAAGATCATGATTGCGCACAAACCTACAGCAACACTGCGCCAAATGTTATCAAAGACTAAAGACCCCATACCAACAGTAGACAAGACCAGTGTGATATACAGAACACCATGCAGCGAATGCAATAAACATTACATTGGACAAACGGGGAGGAAACTGATGACTAGGATACAGGAACACCAGCTGGCAGTAAAAAGCCACGACTAATATTCACTTGTCTCAATACCCACAGACAATGAGGGTCATTAGTTCGACTGGGACAAAGTGACCATACTAGAACGAGCGAACACCAGACATGCATGGGAATTTCTGGAAGCCTAGTTCTCAACACAGGATTCCATTAACAAACACATAGAAATAGACCCCATATACAGACCGCTGCTAAAACAACAGAACCCAAAACAACAAGGCCATCGCACCAGAGGATCAGATAAATCCAGAAGGAAGCAGAACACCAATGCTTCACTTAGAGGTTGCACTGATGATGTTACCTAGAAAGATAACAAAACATCTGTACACTGCCGAACAACCAGCTCTGTGAGCTAATGAACAACTGCTTCTATTCAATATTTCAAAGACAGGAGATTTTGGGGTTTTTTTCCAGTCAGGAACATCTGTATATTTAAATCCCAGCACTAAATATGACCAAAATAGCATACCAACATATTGTTGTACATTTTTAAATGCATTAGGGCACTTTCTTCAATGGAAAAAGTACTTCAATGCATGTCAACACTTACACAATGATGGTCAATAGAATGGTGAACTTATTTTTGCATCACAGAGTACAGTGACAAATTACTACATTAAAATATGTTCTATTATAAGCATGATCTAGTTGTGGCATTGGAAGGCGTAAGAACATTTTGTTCTTACTTTTCTGAATGTTTCTGACTCTTCAACCTGGTTTCTTCAGTCATGAACTTGCCAAAAAATGATAATTTCTTTGGAAAAACTGTAGCAACATGTGGATATATTGTGCACGAGGATATTCAATTTTCCTTCAGTCTTTCAAAACAGGCACCGAGAACCCAGAGTAAGTCTGTGTATTTTACACCCAAGGTCTTCTTGACCTATAAGGTCAGATGAATATAGCACGGGACTGGGAAGGCAGATGAATACTGTTTTTCCATCAAAAACAAATGGGTTTAATGTTTTGCAATCTAATTCACACCTCTATTGGGGAATGACATTGGACTGAAATGTCCTGTTGACACATATGCTTCCTCTGGGTATCTGAGTATCTTGTTTTATAGATGTGACTCTATTGCCAATATCTAACATTATGACAAGAATGTTAACGAAAGCTGGTAGCTTGTTTGGCAAACTTCTGAATCTTGAGAAAACTTGTAATTTTCTGTTTGTAAACCATTTTGACTGACTATGTATTTCCCTGTTCACAACATTAATCGAGAGCCAATACAGATGATAATTGTTTCATACCTTTAGAATCTATTGGCCAAGCCCCAGGATCAGAAAGGTCCCAACAAAGTCTGGGCTGTTTCCACCTCTACAGTGGCCATTGTGGCAATACTATGACTTTAAGAGGTGTATTTTGACCTTTTTTTAATGAAGGAAGATTGAGACAGAAGTGATCAGCAGTCTGTTCAAAGCCATTAGGTTAAACATCTGGTGAGGCAATTTATTTTAAAGTTGGGACAATAGAAACAGCCTGAATGGGTGGGGTCAAGCTCCCACAGAACAAAGGTTTTCAGTTTTAGCTTTCTGCAGTTGCTGGGGTCTTGAAGCTAGATGTGGAAGCTCATATTCCTGTTTCTGTTACTGCTAAAACCTGGGATTCTCTTCCAGCTGCTAGAATTACATGTGAGACAATCTATTTTACTGAATTTGCCTTTTTCAACAGTGTGTTTATGGGATGTTACTATATTGGAACAACTAATTAGTAGTAGTTAACATATCTGTTGTGTTGTTAAGCATTTTGATGGATTTATGGTTAAGCCAATTCTTTAATTTTTATTTTGTCTATGTTTAATTGTAGTGCAAAAATAAAGTGTGATTTGCTTACCAAATTGGTAGTTTGACCAATTGAATTACGTCTGGAATGCAATGCCTTACACTTACCATTAACGTGACGATGCTGTCACTTTAAAAGGTTATTTAGCCCTGTTTTTTTTGAAGAGAGTTTGGATCGCAGAGGTGCCAAACTGGCTACTGAAAGCAATTTAAGTAAACAACTTGTGAAGCTTTGGGCTTTTTTTAAAATTGGAACAATGTGTAGGGATTCTGGTTTGTGATCAGTACTGTACTGATTTGGTTCAAATCACCTCCAGATCCCTGGTTCTGACACTGGGCTTAACTTAGGAATGCCAAGTGAAAAAGGCAGTAAACAAAGAATCAGGGCAAAGAATCTCTGCGTTGATTCATAAAAAGGCAAAAGTAATAAACAGGGAAATAACACAAAGGCGAATAAAATACAAGAGATGAAAAGGCAAATTCAAAACAGTGAAACTGACACTATCAGTTATTAACTTGACACAGGCTAATTACTATTAGAAACTAAACAGTAGTTTCAAACACAGATACTTTAATCAGACTTCCTGACCGTGGGGCACCCTGCACTGTCACCAACCCACCTTCCCCTCCCTGCTAGCTAGGTTGGATACTTTGGGTCTGGAGGAAATAGGCTCGCCATTGGGGAGAAAAACGATTTTGAAATACTGCTGGCCATTCCTACTTGCCACAGCCTGTGCTTCGCTGAAGACTTCGAACAGTGTTCATTCTGGTTTTAGAACTTGAGTTTTCTTAGTTTGTGGTGGTCTTGTGAGCCAGTTTTCACCTCAGGATGTGTCTGAGGCCTTGTCAGTCATGTCGGTGGTTTTCATCAGATCTGCTGGTCCTGGTCAGTTGCTGTCGGTTCCCCGGTACAGAATAGCCATGTGTGCCGGTAGGTTTCAGGGAGATAACAGTGCAGATAGTTCTCGGGGAGAGTAGCTGTCTGGGATACCGCTTCTGTTGGTAACTGCGGATATGGCTGTCTCTCGCTCTATGTCTCTCTCTCCCTCTGTCACCCAGATCAGGTATAGCAGTTATACAGACTGTGTACTTCGTTATCACCCGTCAAATCTGTGTTATCCATTGTGTTCAGGGATAGTAAGAACTGCTGATGCTGGAGTCGGAGATAACACAGTGTGGAGCTGGAGGAACACAGTAGGCCAGGCAGCATCAGAGGAGCAGGGACCCTTCTTCAGAAAATCCATTGTGTTTCTGTTGTCCCCTTTGTGGTGAATTGATGAATTGGCTTCCTGATAGTTTAGAGAAGGTGTAAATGTATTTTGATTAGGCAGAATGTCCAGCATTTCTGTGAATGAATATTAGTTGAAGTTGAATGTCTTGGTACCTCTGAAGAGTCTAAGATGTCTGAAGTTGTTGTCTTAGGTCTCGTTGATTGTTCCTTTAGACGTGAATTGGATTTCTAAATGAACCATGGTTCCAGACTGCTATCCCTGTGATTGTGTATTCCAGAGCAAAACCAGCTGCCTGTTAGCTTTTAAAAGTCGTTTGCAAAGTCCAGGATTTTGGTCCAGTATTCTAAATGACAGGGATTTTTGCTCACTCCTACAAATGGAAACAGCCTGAATGGGTGTGGCCAGCTCTCACAGATCCAGATTTCTGGACTTTGATTTTTTCAGTGGCATCAGAAGCCTTTGGGGTCTCAAAAGAGTTGGAGTCTTCAGTGAATGATTCCTAGCTGCTGTTCTCTCTGAACCTTTTCTTGATGTTTTTATTTCCTCCTGGATTGGAGAATTGCATGGAAGAATCTATGTATGAATTTGACATTTTGCCAAGGGGTGTGTTTATGGGCTATTACTATATTGAAACAGTTAATCAGTAATAGGTACTGTATCTATTATTAAGTTAAATTTTCCATATTTAAGTTGTTCTAAATTCCTCTTTCTTTTCTTTGTATTTTAACTATAGTGTATAATTAAATTGTGTTTTGCTTACCGTTGAGTAGTTTGACCAGTTGCATTGCACCTGGAACACGGCATTTCAGATCAACCTTTAAAATAAGTAAAAGTTATGGTCTAGACTATCTTCTCTTTTGAAGGGTTTGGCCTGGTCCATAAGATCATTTCCATTGATTTCCTTTGGTCACATTCTATAATAAGAGATGATCTATTCTATCAATTTACCAATTTATCACTCAAGTGAAAATCATCTCCAGTGGATTGCTTTAAGATGCAGCTATCATGACCCGCTGGAATTGTGCATTGAAAATCAAGGCCTGCTATTCCTAGAGTTATCACAAAAGTTAAAAAAAAATCAACATGTGCAAAACACCCAATTTATCTGTCTAATAGACTGAGGCTAACAGAAAATATTGACCTGATTTTTGCATTCAACAAGAACTACTATTTATTTATTACAAAGAAATGGATTCTAACCAAGGCAAACAACTGAGACAGTTAACATACAATTCAACTAGTTTATATACGAACATACAAACTTACGAGCAAGGAACAAAAGTAGGCCAATTGTCCCTTTGAGGTTCCTGTGCCATTAAGGTCATGGCTGATCTGACTTTAACCTGAACTCTACATTGCTGCATCTCCCAATAATCTTTCATCCCTCTGGAAATCAGAAAGCTATCTACTTCTGCTTTAAAACTTCTCCTTCCACTATCTTCTGAGGATGGGAATTCCAAAAGCTCGCAACCCTCTGAGAGAAAAAAATGCTTCTTCATCTCTGCTTAAATGGGCGCCCCTTATTTTTAAATTTTCACCCTAGTTCTCAATTATTCCACAAGAAGAAACATTCTTTCCACCTGATCAAGTTCCCTCAGGATTTTCTATGTTTCAATTAAGTCATCTCTGAACTTCTAAACTCCAAAGATACAGCAAGATCCTGTCTAGCATTTCTTTATGAGGTAATCCAAGCATTCCATGCGTTCATCTGGTAAACTCAATGGGCTGAAGGGCATGTTTTGTGCTGTATGATTCTATGATTCTAAACCTTCTCTGAGCTGTTTTCAAAGTGTCAATATCCTTCTGCAAGTGCTGTGACTATAAACAGTACTGCAGATGCAGACTCACCAATGGCCTGTTAACTCCCTGTTCTTGTATTCAATTTTATTTGCACTAAAACATAACATTCTGTTAGTTTTCCTGATTACTTGCTGTACATACACACTAACTTCCTGTGATGTATGCACTAGGACACCCAGATCCCTCTGCATTTCACAACTCTGCGACCTGTCACCATTTTTATCCTTTCTGCCAAAATGGACAGTTTCATACTTTTCCACATTGTACTCCATTTTCCAGAACTTTGCCTCTTCACTTATATCCCTTTGTAGGCTCCTTATATCTTCTTCACAACTCACTTCCCTCCCTATCTTTGTGTCTTCAGCAAATTTAACTCCATACCTTCGATCCCTTTATCTGATCATTTCTATAAATTGTAAAGAGTTGAAGGCCCAGCACTGACCCCTGTCGAACAGCACTTGTGACATCCTGCCAGCCTGAAAAACACCCACTTATTCAAACTCTGTTTCCCGTGGGCCAGACAACCTTCATTCCACATCAATATCTTACCCCAACAATATTTTCCACAATAGACTTTGATGTTGCACCTTGTCAAATACCTTCTGAAAATCTAAATACATCACTGGCTTCCCGTTACCTAAAGCATGAGTTACTTCTTCAAAGAAGACCATACACATGAATTCCCTTTGACAAAGCCATGTTGGCACTATTACAATGTGTGCTGTTATAGCATCTTTCATAATTCCAACAATTTCCCCCTGAGCGGTGCTTTTTGGATTCATTTACAGGACGAGGTTGTTGCTGGCCAGGCCAGCATATATTGTTCATCCCTAAAGGCACAATGGGCTGAGTGGCCTCTTTCTGCACCGTAACACTTCAGTGATTTCTCTCAGAGTGCAGTTTAAGAGTCAACCATGCTACTATGGGTCTGGAGTCACAGACCAGGTAAGGACAGCAGTTTCCTTTCCTAAAGGATATTAGCGAACCACAGGGTTTATTGCCAATAATTGGCAAATAGATTCATGGTCATCATTAGACTTAATTCCAGATTTGTAATGAATTCAAATTTCACCCTCTGCCATGGCAGGATACGAACTCTGGTCCCCAGTAGTTAATCTAAATCTCTGGAATGATAGTCTAGTGATAATACCATTAGGCCACTGCCTCCCCAATAAGCTAATATGTTAAACTAACTGGCCTGCAGTTTCCAGCTTTCTGCTTCCATTCCTTTTTTTAATAAAAGAGTGGCAGACTCTCTTCACCTTCTAAAACCCTCTTAAAGAATAGCATCGATAGACACAGACAGACAGAAAAGCATGATTGTTGGAGAGAAAAAAATCACTGGGGCAACAGTTCAATGGCACCAAGTCTCATGTTTCATTGGGATGGTTCCTTTTTCATCCCCAAATTCTTCTGGCAAAACTGGGCTTATAGGGAATCAGGCGGAAAATCTCTCCGGTCATTGGAGTCATACCTGACACATCGGAAGATGGTTGTGGTTGTTGGGGGTCAGTCATCTCAGCTCCAGGAGATCTCTGCAGGAGTTCCTCAGGGTAGTGTCCTAAGCCCAACTGTCTTCGAGACAACAAGGTGCAGAGCTGGATGAACACAGCAGGCCAAGCAGCATCATAGGAGCAGGAAAGCTTGATGTTTCGGGTCTAGACCTCCCAACCATCTTCAACTGCTTCATCAATGACCTTCACTCCATCATAAGGTCAGAGGTGAGGATGTTCGCCAATGATTGCACAATATTCAGCACTTTTCGTGACTCCTCAGATACTGAAGCAGTCCATGTTCAAATGAAGCAAGACCTGGCTGTATCCAATCTTGGGCTGACAAGTAACATATATACCACACAAATACTAGGTAATGACAATCACCAGTTAGGAGAAATTAACCATCACCCCTTGACATTCAGTGCTGTTATCATCACTGAATCCCCACTGTCAACATCCTGGTGGTTACTGAACTGAATCTAGCATATTAGCATTGTGACTACAAAAGCAGTCAGAGGCTTGGAATTCTACAGAGAGTAAAACGACTCCTGACCCCACGAAGCTTGTCCACCATCTACAAGGCACAAGTCAGGAGTGTGATGGTGTACTCCCCACTTGCCTGGATGAGTACAGGTCCAACAACACTCAAAAGGCTGACACCATCCAGGACAAAGCAGCCCGCTCAATTAGCACAAAATTTACAAACATTGAATAAAAATTGAAAGAACTGTGGATGCTGGACATCAGATACAAAACAGAAATTACTGAAACAGCTCAACAGGTCTGGAAGCTTCTGTGGAGAGAAATCCGATTTAACATTTTGGGTCCAGTGACCCTTCCTCAGAACTGGACCCAAAACATTAACTCGGATTTTTCTCCACAGAAGCTGCTAGACCTGCTGAGCTGTTTCTGTTTTTGATCCACAAACATTCACTTCCTCTATCACTGATGTTTAGTAGCAGCAGAGTGCGTCATTCACAAGATGCTCTGCAGAAATTCAATAAGGCTCTTTAGATAGCATCTTCCAGGCCAATGACCACTGCCATCTAGAAGGACAAGGGTGGCAGATTCCCAGCAAGTTCCCCTCCAAGCTGTTCACCATCCTTGCTTGTAAATATATTGTCTTTTCTTCACTCTCACTGAGTCAAAATCCGAGAACCGCCTCCATAATTGCATTGTGGCTGTATCTACACCAACTGGATTTGTTGAGATTCAAGAAGGGAGCTCATCACCATCTTCTGAAGGGAAACTAGGAAGTTTCTTTCTAAAAATAAAAACACCTGTCGAGAAGACAGTCAGAGAGTTGTTGTGAGGCTGATGACCTTGAACATCCAGAACTGGTAACAGCTCCATAAACCAAGCAGCTATGTGTTGCCAGACAAATTTCATTTTGTGCACATTCCCTGGTGCTGTGCCAACTTTTTACCTCTTTCTACTGTTTGCAAATCAACAGTGTGAACATGTCCTGCAAAGGCTTTACACAATATTACACAACCGTTACATGGACATCATTTTGCCAAAATTCTTTATGTGAGAAATGATCAATCAGTTCCAGAGATAATAGGTACTGCAGATGCTAGAGAATCCGAGATAGCAAGGTGTAGAGCTGGATGAACACAGCAGGCCAAGCAGCATCACAGGAGCAGGAAAGCTTGACATTTCGGGCCTAGACCCTTCATCAGAAATGGGGGAGGGGAAGAGGGTTCTGAAATAAATAGGGAGAGAGGGGGAGGCGGATAGAAGATGGATGGAGGAGAGGATAGGTGGAGAGGAGACAGACAAGTCAAAGAGGTGGGGATGGAGCCAGTAAAGGTGCGTGTAGGTGGGGAGGTAGGAAAGAGATAGGTCAGTCCAGGGAGGACGGACAGGTCAAGGGGGCGGGATGAGGTTGGTAGATAGGAGATGGGGGTGCGGCTTGAGGTGGGAGGAGGGGATAGGTGAGAGGAAGAACAGGTTAGGGAGGCGGGGACGAGCTGGGCTGGTTTTGGGATGCGGTGGAGGAGGGGAGATTTTGAAGCTTGTGAAATCCACATTGATACCATTGGGCTGCAGGGTTCCCAAGCGGAATATGACGTGCTGTTCCTGCAACCTTCGGGTGGCATCACTGTGGCACTACAGGAGGCCCAGGATGGACATATCGTCTGAGGAATGGGAGGGGGAGTTGAAATGGTTCGCGACTGGGAGGTGCAGTTGTTTATTGAGAACTGAGCGTAGGTGTTCTGCAAAGCGGTCCCCAAGCCTCCGCTAGGTTTCCCCGATGTAGAGGAGGCCACAACGGGTACAGCGGATGCAGTATACCATATTATCAGATGTGCAGGTGAACATCTGCTTGATGTGGAAAGTCTTCTTGGGGCCTGGGATTGGGGTGAGGGAGGAGGTGTGGGGGCAGGTGTAGCACTTCCTGCGCTTGCAGGGAAAAGTGCCGGGTGTGGTGGGGCTGGAGGGGAGTGTGGAGCGGACAAGGGAGTCACGGAGAGAGTGGTCCCTCTGGAAAGCAGACAAGGGTGGGGAGGGAAAAATGCCTTTGGTGGTGGGGTCGGATTGCAGATAGCGGAAGTGTCGGAGGATGATACGTTGGATCCGGAGGTTGGTGGAGTGGGACGTGAGGACGAGGGGCATTCTTTTTTGGTTGTTATTGCGGGGACAGGGTGTGTGGGATGAGTTGCGGAAAATGCGGGAGACACGGTCGAGGGCGTTCTCGTCCACTGCGGGCGGGAAGTTGCCGTTCTTGAAGAATGAGGACATCTGAGATATACGGGAGTGGAATGCCTCATCCTGGGAGCAGATGCAGCGGAGGCGAAGGATTTGGGAATAGGGGATGGCATTTTTGCAGGAAGGTGGGTGGGAGGAGGTGTATTCTAGGTAACTGTGGGAGTCAGTGGGCTTGAAATGGACATCGGTTTCTAGGTGGTTACCCGAGATGGAGACAGAGAGGTCCAGGAAGGAGAGAGAGGTGTTAGAGATGGTCCAGGTGAACTTAAGGTTGGGGTGGAAGGTATTGGTGAAGTGGATGAACTGTTCGAGCTCCTCATGAGAGCACGAGGCGGCGCCGATACAGTCATCAATGTAACGGAGGAAGCGGTGGGGTTTAGGGCCAGTGTAGGTACGGAAGAGGGATTGTTCCACGTAACCTACAAAAAGGCAGGCATAGCTTTGGCCCATGCAGGTACCGAATGCCACCCCCTTTGTCTGTAGCAAGTTGGAGGAATTGAAAGAGAAGTTGTTGAGGGTGAGGACGAGTTCGGCTAAGCGGATGAGGGTGTCAGTGGAGGGGAATTGGTCAGGTCTGCGGGACAGGAAGAAGTGGAGGGCCTTTAGGCCATCTGCATGGGGAATACAGGTGTATAGGGACTGGACGTCCATAGTAAAAATGAAGTGTTGGGGACCGGGGAATTGGAAGTTCTGGAGGAGTTGGAGGCCGTGGGTGGTTTCACGGACGTAGATAGGGAGTTCCTGGACCATGGGAGTGAAAATGGAGTCGAGGTAGGTGGAGATGAGTTCGGTGGGGCAGGAGCAGGCGGAGACTGTGGATCGACCAGGGCATTCAGGTTTGTGGATTTTGGGAAGGAGATAGAAGCGGGCGATGTGTGGTTGGGGAACGATGAGGTTGGAGGCTGTGGGTGGGAGGTCACCTAAAGTGATGAAGTTGTGGATGGTTTGGGAGATGATGGTTTGGTGCTCGGGGTCATGATCCAGGGGGTGGTAGGAGGAGGTGTTGGAGAGTTGGCGCCTGGCCTCAGCGATGTAGAGGTCAGTGCGCCATGCTACAACTGCGCCTCCCTTGTCCGCAGGTTTTACGGTGAGGTTGGGATTGGAGCGGAGGGAGCAGAGGGCTGCACATTCTGCGCTTCAAAATCTCCCCTCCCCCAACCGCATCCCAAAACCAGCCCAGCTCATCCCAGCCTCCCTAACCTGTTCTTCCTCTCACCTATCCCCTCCTCTCACCTCAAGCCCCACCCCCATCTCCTATCTACTAACATCATCCCGCCCCCTTGACCTGTCCGTCCTCCCTGGACTGACCTATCTCCTCCCTACCCCCCCACCTACACTCACCTTTACTGGCTCCATCCCCGCCTCTTCGACTTGTCTGCCTCCTCTCCACCTATCCTCTCCTCTATCCATCCTATATCCACCTCCCCCTCTCTCCCTATTTATTTCAGAACCCTCTTCCCCTCCCCCATTTCTGATGAAGGGTCTAGGCCCGAAACGCCAAGCTTTCCTGCTCCTATGATGCTGCTTGGCCTGCTGTGCTCATCCAGCCCCATGCTTGTTATCTCAAGCAGTTCCAAACCTGGTACTTATCTTGATTACTTTTCTTCTTTCTCACAACTGCACTGTGTTGTTATAATAATCGTGCTCTCCACCTTAACTCTTTCCTACTCCTTTAATTTATTTTCTGTTCTACTGTTTTCAACATTGATGATTTACAAAAAAGAGAAATTGATTCTTATAGATTGCTTGGTTAAAAAAATCATAATTCTTAGTTTTATGCAGTTGCAGGAATTCGGAACACATTTAATTACTCGACACACTGTGTTTGTCGATAAAATAATGCACAAAGTGAGCGTTCATTATCTGTCTGTCCAAATGTTGTATGAATACAGAATGATTAACAAACAAGAGGAGGACAGAGGAAGCATTTCAAAGACTCCATGAAGGCTTCCATTAAGAAATGCAACATAGATGCCAACAAGTGGGAGAACCTCATTCAGAAGAAATTGACTTGGACAAAGCTCCTGTATGAAGGGATATAGTTCTTCAAGAACACCCGGTGGCAGGAGGAAATGTGGAAAACAAAACTGAGAAAGGAATGCCAGTGATCTTGAGATCAAGGACCAATTCTACCTCCCGGAAACAGCTGCCAAATGTGTTGTCAGTGATGTGGCTCTAGGATCAGGCTCATCAGTCACACAAGGACCCACAGAGCCCGTGTCGGTGACAATTTCCTAGGTTGACAATCAGACTCATTAATGAGTGATTGCTGATGACAGCGATTAATATCTGGACTTCTACAATCAGACTCATTAATGAGTGATTGCCAATGACAATGATTAATATCTAGACTTCTACTGTCAAACTGTCTTCTACTGTCAAACTCTATTTTATAAAATCTTCAACCAAATAACTATTTGTAGCAACAAAAACAAAGTTGCTGGAAAAGCTCAGCAGGTCTGGCAGCTTCTGTGGAGCAGAAAACAGAGTTAACGTTTCGAGTCCAGTGACCCTTCCTCAGAACGCAGTTCTTTTGGTTTTTATTAACTAATTGTAGCAGTCTTTGGAACATGCTCTATCTTCTCCAGCTTTTTCCTATTAATCCCAGAGCTTCTTTTTGTGTACATTGCTCTGAATGCACCTCATTACAATCAAATTATCTCCATTGTTGTGTTCTCGGAGTAACCATTTGTAGGCAGCACATATGTGCCTGGAAATTGGAAAGACTAGGTGAAGTACCAGTAGCTTTGATCAGTATCATAAAGAACATTCACCATCATTCACACATGAATATTTTATTTAAACTACTGGATGCACTGAGTAATACTGTCAAGGAGCGCAGATGATTAATACAATTCACTTGAGTTCCTCTCTCATGGTTTAATCTGACATCTGAATTTCTTGCTTAGATTTCAGCTTTGTAATTGATTGAAGTATTCGATATCCTTATCGGTAGATCTTCTCTGACTTTCTTTTATTTGCCCATTATGCTCCAAACATAATTATAATAAAAATACTCAACTGTTAGTTTGGCCATTGTTAAAATAAACCCCATTGACCAAGATTGTTTTTCTCCATGCCAATTCTGACAATTATTTCTACTTTTTCTGATAAAAACAATTTTTACTGATTTAATAAAAGTGCAGCTTTTGATGCAGTTCACCAATAAAAATAATGTGTGACCTACCAAAACTGAGGTGGGCATCAAACAGCTCTTGATACTTTCAGTGAAGTATTCTTGACTTTTAAATCTTATTTGCAGTTGTGCAGTACAGGGACACAGGTACACATTTGAGATCTATAGATTAACAGGTGTCTTAAATCCGTATATTTTAATTCAACTTTTTGTTGCAGCATTGTGCTCAAGTGAGACTCCAGTGGAAAGTTAACGACTTTTTTGATGAAATTCTCCATACCTCATATCAAATCTCAAGCCATTATGGGAATCTGCAGTCCTCAGCTTTAATCATGCTACCTTCTTCACAGAGAAATGGGTCAAGGCTAAGTTTCCTGTAAGCAAATCACGGTATAAGAAGCTACTGAAGATAGTTTGAAGTCTCTGGGGATCCATTTGTAGTCCTGTCCTTTGTAGCCATCACATTGATTTTCTACATGCTTACTGCAAGCAATTTTTCTTCTGCTGTTCAAAAGATGTTTGGCTGGTCAATATTGGCCTAGGGCAATATTAACCAAACTAAAAGAACACAAAACTGCCTTTCAGCACAGATCTAAATATTTTGGAGCAGCACAACTTCAGAAGAGTCATTACATTGTGTAATTAAAGTTGAGATGATTCACCATTATGTGTTAGTTAAAATCAGCTAAGAACAAAGTTTTCTGGATGCAGAGTAAAATTATGCCTGTGCTGCAAAAGCATAGTCATTTTTGGTAGCTTGGATTTGAGGCACATATTGGGATGCAACCCTATTCATGTCAATGGAGCTGAGGTGGAGAGGGTCAAAAGTGTCAAGTTCCTAGGAATGACGTTAACCAACAATCTGGCCTGGACCACCCACTTAGATGCAACAGTCAAGAAGGCACAACAACGCCTCTTCTTCCTCAGGAGGCTACGGAAATTCAGCATCTCCATAAGGATCCTCACCAACCCTTACAGACACACCATTGAAAGCATACTGTCCAGGTGCATGATGGCCTGGTATGGCAACTGCTCTGTCCAAGACTGTAAGAAACTACAGAAAGCTGTGAACGAAGTCCAGGCCATCACACAAGCCAACCTTCCCTCCATGGACTCCATCTACAGTTATCGTTGCTGCGGAAAGGCAGCCAGGATCATCAAACCAGCTCTCCCCCCACCCCGGTCATAATCACTTCCAATCTCTTCCATCAGGCAGAAGATACAAAAGCTTAAATATACATGCCAACAGATTCAAGAACAGTTTCTTCCCCTCTGTTATTAGACCGCTGAATGGACCTTTCAAATTTCAAATCTAATGCTGACCTTGCTTTTTGTACACCACCTCTGCGGCCATAACTTTGTATGCCTTGCCCTGATCAATCACCCTATGATCTGTATGTCCTTGTATGTTATGATCTTCCAGTACTGCACACAAAACAAAACTTTTCACTGTACTTAGGTAAATATGACAACAATAAATCAAATCAAAGAGGTAAGTATTTATTCTGTTTGCTTCTTACATCAGCATTAAATAGGCAACTCTCAAACTGAGTCATGAACAGGTCAAGTGGGGACATCCCAGTATAGAAATTCTTGAAAATCCAACTTCAGCAGATGGAGCTTGTATTACTTTGAGACATTGATTCATTATACAATCAATGTGGCTTCTCAGAAGAAATTGCTGAAATAATACCAAATAACAGTGAGCATTGGATTGTGGAATTCAGACTACAGGGACTAGAATGAGATTGCCTAACTTAAATCTACTACAAATCTATTAAGGTTTACCAGACCATCACTATCTGTTGTTTCATAACACAATCAAACCATTACAAGCAATTCTCACTTTTACATTCTCTTGCTTACAATTGCCATTCATCATCTCTGCATTATTTGTCCTTGAGGAGTTCCGGAATTAAACAGCAAAAAAAGCTGAATTCTATTAGTTGAGTTATGGTCTTAACTCAAGGTGCCTCTCTTTCAATGGCCTTTACTAATTCAGCTTCTACCGAGGATTGACTGAGTTACAGCTGCAAGTTAATTCCCCACATTTCATCAACACTTAGCATTTGGACAATAATTTTCAAAATCGAACAGGACAAAAATATGCAGCAGAATGTTATTATAGCTAATTATTTGTAACAAGGACAATGTTTTCTTGAAGTTTTTTTATTTTGCATGTGGGAGCTGAATTATCAAAAAATGCACATTGATCTAATGCACGAATTTCAAGCATTCAAGATTTACAAACAATGTTTCTTAACTGGGTTTATGTTCTATATTAGCTGTTCAGAGAGTTTCAGTGTAGTTGCACAGTTGGATTTCTAGTAACAAATTAGCATGACTGCCTATCATCCTTCCTCCTAGAGTTGGACAGTACTCAGATTTAAATTGAGCTCCAACTTCTGTCATCTTAAATAAATATCAAAACTTGGAAATGGTTTGAAATGAATTAGAACCCCTTCTTCATCTACATCTGTATGTACAACATACCAACATACAGACATACATCTATATACATGGATACCTGCAAGGAATGTACATGTGCACATAAATATAGGGAGTAATGTACTCACTTATAATGCACATATGGAAACCTGCATATGCATGCACAAATACATGTGCACACAAAATATGCTCACATATAAATATACATGTATTCAACTAGAGGTGAATATGTAGCATACACATATGAACAAATATAATTAATAAAAATGCATGCACACAGTTGTCAACTTGCATATGTGCCCATGCTTCATGCATCCACACACACATATGCACACATGCATTTCCATACTTATGTAAATGAGTACACACATATGAATACAGATAGACACACAAATATACACACTGTTATATGCATAAATACAGATACATGTGTGTAAATGCATGTATTCATACAAGTGGTTCCAGGGCTCAAGAACTTCAATTGCATAGATTGCAGAGTTTGGGAATGTTTGCTTTTGAAATGAGAAGTTTCAGAAGAGATTTGAAGAGGGAACTTGAAAGTGGCCATGTTCCTATACACCTGCTGCCCTTGTTCTTCTAGGTAATACAGTTTGCTGGTTTAGAAAGTGCTGTCAAAACAACCTTGGCATGTTATTGCAGTCTGTCTTGTAGATGGTGCCACTGCAGTCCAGTCATGTAGGGAATGATTTTAGAGGGTGGATGTGGTGTCAAGGGTCTTGAGTGTTATTGGACCTGCACTTATCCAGACAAGTGCGGAGCATCCCATCACAGTCCTGACTCGTGCCTTACAGGTGGCAGACAGGCTTTGGAAAGTCAGGAAGAGATTCCTTGCTGTAATATTCTGAGCCTCCAACATACTGTTGTAGTCATTGTGTTTATATGACAAGTCCAGTTCAGTTACTGGGTCATGGTAACCCCCTGGAGGTTAATAGTGAGATAGTCAACAGTGGTAATACCATTGACGAGAAAAGGAAAGGTGGTTCGATTTTCATTTATTGGCATTGGTCATTGCCCTGCACTTTTGTGGCACAAATGCTACCTGCTGTTTACTGGCCAAAGGTCTGAATGTTGTCAAAAACTTGTCGCATTCAGGTATGATCATTTCAGTATCTGAGAAGGCATGCACGCTGCTGAACATTGTGCAATCATCAGTGAGTATACCCACTTCTGACCTTATGGTGGAGGGAAAGTCATTGATAAAGCAGCTGAAGATGGTTGGGACTAGGACACTACCCTGAGGAACCCCTGCAGAGATGACTGAGCTATAACAATCACAAGCATCTCTCCTTCTGCTAGATAAGACTCCAATGGAGAAATTTTCATTGACTCATTTTTTGAGGGCTCCTTGCCACTAGATAGCACTGTCAATGACATTTTCCATCATAGAATCATAGAATCCCTACGTGTGGAAACAAGCCATTCAGCCCAACAGGTCCACATTTCCCCTCTGAAGAGCATCCCACCCAGACCCATTCTCCTAACCCTGCATTTGGCATTGGCTACCCCACCCAACCTACACATCCCTGGGCACTATGGGCAATTTAGCATGGCCAATCCACCTAGCCTGCACATCTTTGGACTATGGGAGGAAACCAGAGCACCCAGAGGAAACCCACGCAGACATGGGAGAATGTGCAAACTCCACACAAGCAGTTGCCCAAGACTGGAATCGAACCTGGCTTCCTGGTGCTGTGAGGCAGCAGTGCTAACCACTGAGCTACCATGCTGCCCCCATTTTGGTGATGTTGAAGAATTGACTGATTAGGCAGGATAAAAACTGAAAGAACTGTAGATGCTGTAAATCAGAAACAAGGACAGAAATTACTGGAAAAGCTCAGCAGGTCTGGCAGCTTCTGCGGAGAGAAATCAGAGTTAATGTTTCCGGTCAAGTGATCAATCCTCAGAACTCAGAGATGGCTGTGAAGGTAATAAACTATCTTTTACACTGACATGCTGGAATCCACAGTCACTGAGGACAGAAATATTATGAAGCCTCTACTTTCAGTTAGTTGTTTAGTTGCCCATCACCGTTCATGACTGGTTGTAGCAGGTTTCCAATGCTTTGGTCTTACTTAATTCATTATAGAATAACTTCATTTTGTTAATGCATGTCCGTGTTGTTTATTCTTAATAAACTTTTGATCCACCTGAATAGTTTGCTAAATAATTTCATAGGACAAACAACAGTCACCTAAATTCCTCTGTGCCTGAAGTCACTAATTGGTCAGATCAGGTAAAGTTAGCCAATTTCCATCCTTTAAACCAGAATCAATGGCAAACTAGTAGATTCAAAATTGTTATTACTGATTCTAGTTTTTCAGTTTTGATTTCATCATCAATTTAATATAAATTCCACCAGCTGCTGTTTTGGATTTGAATAATTAGTGCAAGCCTTTGGTGTAATAGACTAGGGATGTTGCCACAATGCTAACATCACAGTAATAAGTATCTTTTCATGAGACCTAAATCCTGACCTGATCAAATTAATATGCTATGCTCTCTTTAATGGATTATAAAACAACAAACTACAATTTTGATTTTTTATATTTAGTTTATCATTACAGAAGCTCAAGATTTCACTTTATTATGATTTTGAGTAGCTTTGAAGCCAATAGGGACAAGCTAGGTGGATGACACCATGTGTTAGACACCATTTTTTCATTCCTCATGAAGGAGGTTAATTAGAGCTCGGTCAGATGGTAGGGAAAGGATGGGAGTCCCTTCTGACCAATGAAGACCAGATTCACAATGCTCTACATCGCTGTCCTTTCACCGCTATGTTTTAATACAAATCTGACAGATGGTGTTGTTTGACAGCTGTTAAAGATCTTTTGTGAAATGAGTTGGAACAATCTCAGTCCAGTTCCCAGTGGGAATGAGTCTGCAACTCAACACTAGTTGCGGTGGAGAGCTGCTCTAGTGCTACACTGATGTGCCAGCCTGGAATTTGTGCTGCAGTTTTTGGAATGGGCTTGAACCCAAAGATTCTGCCTCAGGGCAGAAGAGAGTGGAATAAAAGAATGTGGGATGAGGACTAATAGTTCTACAGACCTTGAATGCCAATACTGATTGATTTCTGAGATAAAAGGTACTGCAGATGCTGGAGAATCCGAGATAACAAGGTGTGGGGCTGGATGAACACAGCAGGCCAAGCAGCATCATAGGAGCAGGAAAGCTTGACGTTTCGGGCCTAGACCCTTCATCAGAAAAAAATCAGCCTCACTGATTGATTTCTGTATTGTTATGTCAATTCAATCAGAATATCATCTATTTAAATTAGAAACAAACTGAGGGATTCGGGTCCCGAATGAAGAGCTAAGCAATGAGGCAGTGAATTGAAAAAAATCACCTTATTCACTTGTATTTCCCGCAGTAAAACAGAGCCCTCATTACAGGGACACTTCGCAGGCATTGCAGGAGTCAGTCTTGTTTTGATAAAGTTTGTTGGTGAAATTATAAGCTCCCATTTCCATTCCAATTATCTCTATTTTGCCAGTCTTTCTGAATTGGACACCACCTGTGACTGGGGAAGTGAGCAGATATCTGGCTGTTTCTATTCCCACTGTGAAATGACTGATGAAAGGTGTGTGCACAAGTAGCCCAGTGATGGCTGTCTGATTTCTACTTACCCCGACCTCTGTCATTTCCTCAGTCAGCAGTGTCAGTCTGGAAGATCAATAGTCAATGAAATAAATGAACAGGTTGATTAATTTTAAGGCTCATGTAGATCATTCATAGAATGTACAGCCATGAACCCAGAATTAAGAGCAGAGAAGTTAGAAAAAGTGGCCATAGGGACAGGGGTAGGTTTTGAAGGACCTTTGAAGATGGCTAAAGTCAAAACATTTCAGATAAAGATTCCAAAAAGCAGGTAATTTGTTGGTTGAAGGACGAATGCAGAGAATGACTCTATGAAAAGCTGACGCACAGCATATATCAACTGAAAGAACAGAGATATGAAGGGAAGGTGGAGGAGACCATTGTCAAGCTAATGGTTTCCAGCTATTTAACTTCTGCCTAAAGGGACACCTCGGCTGTCTTGCAAGCTGCTTCTGATATTTTTAAACAATTATGTATTTATGGATCAAGAGATGAATTTCCTGGAAGTGTTTAAGAAACATTGTCTACAGACTCCTGTTTCTCTGGGACACAATTACAAAATTGTACCACATGTTATAATCTAACCTGAATCTCTTTCACAGGTTAGATGCTGTGAAGGTCACTTTACCCCTTACATTAGGCTTACGGTGTATTACTTATTAAAAAAAAAATCGTGTGGGAACCAGCAACTCGAAGCAATATGTGAAAATTTGTGAACAGAGAAAGAGGATTAGAAGGAGATTTATTATTAGTGCATGGATTTATTGTTTAATATTTTTCATGAAACAAGTTATTTGAACTGAAGTACAAATCAAGCCTGGATCAAAAAATATCCACAGCTATCGATCTCTGCAATAATGATGAAAGCTCATGGCCTGATTCACTCCAACTGCACAATTACTGTAATCCTGTTTAACACATAATCCCTTTACTCAGATTCCCTCAGGTTTGCTTCTTGGATTCTTACTGAATAATCAAATCATTATATCATGAACTCCAAGGTTACACTAAGTTACTTCATACATTAAATCTTGTGCTCAACAAACACAGTTTGAGTCCATAACATTCTAGAGTTAGAGTAATGTTGAAACCTAAAGCAAATCTAATGTAATGCTCAGTGGTAATAAAGTGCAAATGTTCTGTAAATGCATAATAATATCATTGGTCAAATGAGGTATGGTTCACTTTTCCATTTGTAATACTCTGCCTAACACACAGTGGATATTAGGGAGCAGCCTGACCACTGAAACTGTTCACCCATAAGATCTCCTTTGTCTTTCTAAATGGAATTACATATTCACGACAAATACTGGTTAAGCTACATCTTCCTATGTGTATAGGCAGAATCCAGCAGAATCAGCAACTATTGATGAGGTTTGTTGCAATAATTGCCGGGAGCCAGGCAGAATTCCCTCCCGAACAGTATTGTGGGTCTACCTGCACCAAATGGACTGCAGCGATTCAAGAAGGCAGCTCACCATCACCTTCTCAAGGGCAATTAAGGTTGGGCAATAAATGCCAGCCCAGATTGGCCACGTGCCAGAACTAAATTTGCAGAAAAGAACAACGGAGTTGCAGCCACAATAAAGATTATCCATGATTTTATTGACTGGCAGACCAGCTCAACGGGTTGAATGAATGACTTAGATAAGGAACGTGAATGTACAATTATTGAAGGATGACATAAAAATATATGGGAAGTCAAGTGGTGAGGAGACACAAAAGAATCTACAAAGGTATACAGATAGATTGAGTAGGCAAAAACTTGGCAGATTGATTATAATACGGGAAAATGTGTGAGATTATGCACTTTGACCTGAAAAACGGGGGAGCTTAAAATTATTGAAATGGAGAAAGACTGCTGACAGCTTCACAACAGACGGATTTGGTCATCCTCATGCATCAATTTAAAAAAAGCTAGCATACAAATTCAGTGGACAACAGGAAAGACAAAATGGAAAGTTGTCCTCTGTTAAAAATGGGAAGAAAGTTGCTAAAACCTTTCAGGGCTTTAGTTAGACCACACCTGGAACACTATGGTCAGTTTTGGTCCCCTTGCCTAAGGGAACATATACTGACATTGGTAGCAGTGCAAAGAAGGTTCGCGACATTGATCTTGAAGTATGGAGGGACTTATGATCAGAAATTGAATAGTTGGGCCTACACTCATTGGAAGAATGAGGGGTCATCTAATTGAAATTTAAAAGATCCTTAGAGGACTTCCAAGTGTGGATGCTGCGAAGTTGTTTTTCCTTGTGGGAGAGTCAAGGACCAGAAGGCGTAATGTGAGAAAAAGGAGTCGTCGAGTTAGGGCTCAGGTGGGGAAGATTTTTGTTCTCTCACACAGTAGTAAATCTGTAGAATTCTTCACCACGGAGGTCTGTTGAGACTGAGTTGGTCAATATATAAGGTTCCACATGGGAAGTTCATTCAGAAAGTAAGGAGGCATAGGATTCAGGGAAATTTAGCCGTCTGGATACAAAGCCGTCTGTCCAATAGAAGACAGAGAGTGTTTGTAGATGGAAAGTACTCAGCCTGGATCTCGGTGACCAGTGGTGTTCCGCAGGGATCTGTTCTGGGAACCCTGCTCTTTGTGATCTTTATAAATGACTTGGATGAGGAAATGGAAGGGTGGGTTAGTACGTTTGCCAATGACATGAAGGTTGGTGGAGTTGTGGACAGCGTGGAGGGCTATTGTGGGCTGCAACAGGACATTGACAGGATGCAGAGCTGGGCAAAGAAGTGGCAGATGGAATTCAACCCAGAAAAGTGTGAAGTGATTCATTTTGGAAGGTCAAATTTGAATGCAGAATACAGGGTTAATGGCAGGATTCTTGGCAGGGTGGAGGAACATAAGGATCTCGGGGTTCACGTCCACAGATCCCTCAAAGTTGCTATCCAAGTTCATAGGGTTGTAAAGAAGGCGTATGGTGTGTTGGCTTTCATTGGCAGAGGAATTGAGTTAAGAGCTGTGTGGTTATGCCGCAGCTCTATAAAACTCTGGTTACACCACACTTGGAATATTGTGTTCAGTTCTGGTCACCTCATTATAGGAAAGATGTGCAAGCTTTAGAGAGGATGCAGAGAAGATTTACCAGGATACTGCCTGGACTGGAGGGCAAGTTTTATGAGGAAAGGTTGAGGGAGCTAGGGCTTCTTTTCACTGGAGTGAAGAAGGATGAGAGATTACTTGATAGAGTTTTACAAGATGATGAGAGGCATAGATAGAGTGGATAGTCAGAGACTTTTTCCCAGGGCAGAAATGACTGTTATGAAGGGGCATAATTTTCAGGCGAGTGGAGGAAGGTATAGGGGAGATGTCAGAGGTAGGTTCTTTACACAGAGAGTGGTGGGCATGTGGCTTTAAGTTTGCAGATGATACAAAGATAGGTGTAGGGACAGGTGGTATTGAGAAGGTGGGGAGGCTGCAGAAGGATTTAGACAGGTTAAGAGAGTGGGCAAAGAAGAAGCAGATGGAGTACAACATGAGAAAGTGTGAGGTCATGCACTTTGGTGAGAAGAATAAAAGCATGGACTATTTTCTAAATGGGGAGAAAATGCAGAAGTCTGAAGTGCAAGGAGACTTGGGAGTTCTAGTCCAGGATTCTCTGAAGGTAAACTTGCAGGTTGACTCAGTAGTCAGGAAGGCGAATGCAATGTTGGCATTTATTTTGAGAAGACTTGAATATAAAAACAGGGATGTACTACTGAGGCTTTATAAGGCTCTGGTCAGGCCACATTTGGAGTATTGTGTGCAGTTTTGGGCCCCATATCTCAGGAATGACTACACTCGTTGGAGTGTAGGAGGATGAGGGGGGATCTAATTGAAACTTACAGAATACTAAATAGCCTGGACAGAGTGGATGTTGGGAAGATGCTTCCATTGGTAGGAGAGACTAGGACCTGAGGGCACAGCCTTAGAGTGGAGATAAGGAGAAACTTCTTCAGCCAGAGAGTGGTGAATCTATGGAATTCACTGCCACAGAAGGCTGTGGAGGCCAGGTCATTGAGAACATTTAAGACTGCGGTAGATAGGTCCTTCATTATTAAGGGGATCAGAGTTATGGGGAGAAAGTGGGAGAATGGGGTTGAGGAACTTATCAGCCATAATTTAATGGCAGAGAAGACTTGATGGGGTGAATGGCCTAATTTCTGCTCCTATGCTTTATGGTCAATGGAATGCGCTGCTGGCAGTGGTAGTGGAGTCAGATGCTTTAGAGACTTTTAAGCTACTCTCCAATAGGCGCATGGAGGATAGTAAAACATAGTGTATGCAGGGTAGTTTGATCTAATCAGGATTATAGGTCGGCACAACATCGTGGGTCAAAGGGCCTGTACTTAGCTGTACTGTTCTATGTTCTATATTCAAAGCTGAGCTGGACAGATTTTTAATCAGTAAAGGAATCAAGGGTTATGGGGATCAGGCAGGAAAGTGGATTTGAGGATTACCAGACCAGCTTTGAATGATGGAGCAAATTTGATGGGCCAAGTGGCCTACTTCTGCTCCTACGTCTTACGTATTATGGTATGGGCTACTCCTGCTCCTAATCTTTTATGATGTTACGATCCTCAGCCCCTCCTATTTGGATTTCTTCGTAATTACATTTTCAGAGTCTTAGGCATTGTTTCCACTTGCGCAAGATACAGTTGACACAAAAATATGGTCTGGAAATCCAGTATTAAATTACAATTTTTATAGAGATCCTCCTCAGCCAGTGGCCATGGCTGGTATCACATCTAATGCTTAAGATTCTAATTTATTGTGTTTTCTAAAGCACAGACGAACTAGAGGTAGATTATGAAAATCAATAATCATCCTACCTGCATAACTTTTTGATTTGCCACATCATGTATTTTGCCTGTCATTCTTAGAAGAATACAACTCAGAATGATGCTATTTGGCCCATCATGCATATGTTGGCTCTTTGAACAGACAATCCAATTAGTCCCATGAATTGATTGTTTCGTTCACAGGGCAGTAAATCTTTCTTTTTTCAAGATGAATCCAACTCTCTTTTGGAAGTTATGATTGAATCATTTTCATCTTGGTTTTCAGGCAGCATTTTCTGTGGAATCAATTTGTCCTCATGCGGTTGTGTTAATGAAATTGATACAAATGTTTCACTTATATTTGGGCAGACACACTAGAAGCATTAATGCTGCTAGATTCTCTCAATGCAGTTAACAGTATGATAATCACTAATAATAATGAAATGCAGCACCCAGAACAATTAAAACATATAAGTTTTGCGATGGAATTCCTCTTCTGATTCTTTCAAAATACTTTCTGTCTCTGTAGTTGAAATTCATCGCCTATGCAGTTCGGTAACTATGAAACCTATTGTATAATGCAAACAAGAATTTTTTGAGTGACATCTCACTGCATTGCAAAGATTCTAAACTCATGGTGCTTTTCATAAATTCAATAAGTAGCGCAGACCATACCATAGTGACTAATGCATAGAACACAAGAACTCAAACAACTACTTTATTATCTGAAGAAGACCTGAGAAGCTTTCAAAGCTCATGTGTCCTTTAAAACATATTTGTCAAACAAAATGTATCACCTTTTCACTATCTGACATCATATTCAAAGTATTCCATTCATAATGAGTCTACATTACAAAGAGAATGCTTCCATTTTTTTCTCACCACCCTCCCAGCAGAAATACATTAGCTCAAACACTGAGAACTTAATATTTACTGCGATTTGAGAAATGTTCTAGAACAATAAAACACATTATTATGCTGCACCTAATTAGTAAGTGAGTGCCGATTTACTCTTATGCATCCATGAAAGGTATTTTACCATGTGACTTTATAAACTATATATTTTATTCAAAAAATGAAGCAGGAAAAGTATAAAACAACAGGGGCCAGGTTAATAATACAAATGGGGACCAAGCTGAAATTGAAAGCAGAAAGTTCAGGGGGGAAGTGACATGGTAAATAGGAGAGACCAGGAGCTAATATGAGAAGAGAATGGCAGCAAAGATTAAAGGGAATCTAAAATTCTCTTGTAGGCATGTAAATCATAAAATGTATAGGAAGAGGAGAAGTGGGACAATTTGAAACAAAAACAGGGCATGGTTTAGGTAAAAAATGAGATCCTCCTTTACCAAAGAAGAATCAATGCCGAAGTTACAGTGTAATAGAACTCAGTTGAGAAATGCTGGACAGAATAAAATAATTATGAAAAAGAGATGCCAGAAAGTCCAGAGATAATAGGAACTGCAGATGCTGGAGAGTCTGAGACAACAAGGTGTGGAGCTGGATAAACACAGCAGGCCAAGCAGCACCACAGGAGCAGGAAAGCT
>JAHRHZ010000061.1:30349583-30394963 GCA_024137785.1 Ginglymostoma cirratum
GGAAGAGGGTTCTGAAATAAATAGGGAGAGAGGGGGAGGCGGATAGAAGATGGATAGAGGAGAGGATAGGTGGAGAGGAGGCAGACAAGTCGAAGAGGCGGGGATGGAGCCAGTAAAGGTGAGTGTAGGTACCCTCTTCCCCTCCCCCATTTCTGATGAAGGGTTTAGGCCCGAAACGTCGAGTTTTCCTGCTCCTATGATGCTGCTTGGCCTGCTGTGTTCATCCAGCCCCATGCTTGTTATCTCGGATTCTCCAGCATCTGCAGTACCTTTTATCTCTCATATCAAACTTGATGTTTCTGTCTGCACAGATGTTGCCAGATCTGCTGATCTTCTCCAACACTGTCTGTTTTTATTTCAGATTCCCAGCTTCGGCAGTCTTTTGCTTTTATTTACCTTTATTTCTGTATCTTCTCATTACCACCATTTACATGTAAATGCTTCTATTTAATCTATCAAAACTGTTTATGATTTGAACATCTATATCAAATATCTTCTTAACCATAATACTAGAGCAAACTACTGTGGATAATGGAAATCTAAAATGATAACATAAAAGTGCTGTAGAAACTGAACAGGTGAGGGAGTACTTGTGGGGAGAAAACAGAATTCATGTTTCAGGTTGATGCTCTTTCACATTTCACTGGGAAAAAGTTAGAATTGCGATCCATTTAGAGCAAGTGAAAGCAGGGTGGGCCAAGGGAAATGTTAATGATACAAGTGTAGAAATAATGGCTGTATGTAGAGGAAGTGTGAATGGCAGGATAATGAACAGCTGCCATCCGAAAATAAAGATGAGAGAAATCAGAGTAAAACCAAAACTCATCGAGAGAAAAGAAAACAAATTGGAACATTGATTACAGTCTGAAATTCTTCAGCGTTGAGTCCAGCATGCTGCAAGGTACTCAGTTGAAAAATGAGTATCATTGGAAGAATGCTGGAGGCCGAGGGCAAAGGTGTCCCCATGAGAGCATAATGGTGGAGAATTAAACTGACAGGAAACCAGATGCTGCAGAGCATGCTACAGCCTGAGTGGAGATGTTCTGTACAGCAGTCACGGCTTATGCATTTGGTCACTTCTTGAACAGCAGACCACAATGTGAGCATTAAATATTGAATACTAACGCTAATATTGAGAAGAGTGGAGTTTTTTTAAACTTTTTGAATAAACATTAATTTTGCTGATTAAGAATTTGGAGAATATTGTCATGTTTTATGTCTCGCGATAAAGACCATGTTCAACTCTTCCTTTAAGTGTTTTTTTTTGAAGCAAAAAGTTACAAACAGTTTTGACTCTCACTCAGAGATAGTAAGAACTGCGGATGCTGGAGTCAGAGACAACACAGTGTGGAACTGAATGAACACAGCAGGCCAGGCAGCATCAGAGGAGCAGCAAAGCTGACGTTTCGGGTCGGGACCCTTCTTCACTCTCTTCCTTCACTCTCTGCCCATATACTAGTCCCATGCCACCTACATAAAGAGAGCTTGTATCCCTTTCCTAACTGACACTAGTAAGCAAGTCGAGTGTTTCTAACTGTCAGGCAGATTTTGTAGCCTTTTTCTGGCACCAGTCCTCAAATGACAGGATTTATTATAGTCAGTTTCAAAGCTTGCAATTACACTATTTTAGTCTGGTTTTAGAGCCACTAAGCCACAATATCTGAGTAATGGTATAGATAAATATACGTTTTCTAAACATTTATGAACATTCAGGTGTATTCTAGCCTGAAGCTTTTTGTCCTGCTTCAATTTCCTTCCATTCAGCACAAATCAAGGTCCAAATCTATGATCGTTTGCTTTGTGTAGTTTGACTATTCATTATGTTCACCTGCTGTGTCATCAGCTTAAATTGCAATTATTAGATTTCCTATTCCAATACTTTTGTAGTGTTAGTTTACCCTTTCTGATAAATATTTGCTGAATAAAGCGACTGGGTCCTGAGACAAAATGGAATGAACTGCCAATCCAGTTGGCACGTTATAGCTGAACAACCAACCGACCAACATACTGTATTACAGCTGCTGTCCAGTAAAAAGGAGATCGGAAAGCACTGTAACATTGCCAGTTATTCAGGACCGTGAGCACATTGGCCTCTGCAGCTGCTTCACTGTAACTGACAGTAGAATAATGGATCCTTCATAATGATAACTTACACCAAAGGATCAGACTATGACCTAGAATCTGAGATCAAAGTACAAATATTAATAAAATGGTCATCTTTGATTTAATCTTCATTGGTATCCGATCTTGGATCAACACCTAATTTACATCGTAGTCAGGTTTTGGAGATTTGCGTAATACATCTGCTGATATTTCTATACCAGCTTGAGTGCATATTCTGACATTCTTTGTCCAGGTCTAATACATATCCTGACGTTCCTCTTCCACCCGTTGTACTCATCCCTGACTATTCCAAATAAAACAATAAACCATAAGACATGGGGTCAGAAGTAAGCCATTTGGTCCAAGTGCTCTGTCATTCAATGAGATTGAGGCTGATCTGATATAATACATGTTCTGACATTCCTGTTTGTGTCTAATACATAGGTTACTGTTTCCAGAAGGAGTCCAGGTCCTGACTTTCTTGTTTCACAATTAATATACATCCCACAATTCCTAGTTCAGAATGCATCAATGTTGATATGAAGCAACGGGGTCTTTAAAGAAAGCATCAATTTCTGGGAGACCTTTTCCAGGACAATGTAGTAACCTTTTATTGCAGTCCGACATTTTATTTTCCTGATTTTCATCCTGTTGTCTGTTTATATAAATAAATAATGTTGCGATCTGAAAATCAAGCCCTCATTAATTACCTTCAAATAGTAACGGGGTTATAGAACTATATTAAGGTTACTCTCTTCATCTCTTTCATAAATTGATTGTATTTCAAAAACGGGAAAAAAGGGTCCTGCTGGAAAATTGAGTTTGGGTAAATTCATGGAAACAATCAGTGTGAAACAGTATTGTAAAAACATTGCTTAAGTGTGCAGTTACTTAATTCCTTCTTTATTGCAAGTCAATTACAAAAAGCAATTGGGGAGTTCAGGCAGATCCGCAGTAGGATTTAGCTGCCTTTGTGCCCAATTCCTTCTTTGTATCTGTGAGTCTGCCAAGGGGAAAGAAAACTGATTTATATACATAAGAGATTTTTCATCCAAAGTCCATTTCATTTTCTAGGCAGATTGAGACAGATACAAAGTTGTTCTGAACATTCCTTAATTGTTTCTTGGCACACATCCACGGTGCTTTTATTCTTGTTGATGGTTTTCAAGACTGAGCGCTGCCCTGTGAAGGCAACTGCTGACGTTGATTGCTGTTATACTGATTTTAATGAAGTTATTTTTCTTTCTGCATCAATAAATCTTTTCACACCTTTTTCAAGGTGTGTGACAAGGGGCTAAAATTCTCTGAAACATTTGTCATTCGAAATCTGATGTACTTCATCGCTGACTAACGCCGACTTCAGTTTATTGCAAACATTGTTGCCAGAGGAAATCTGATCTAAGCAGCTGGGAACTGAATGTAGGCTTTGCACATTATCTGCATTATCTTTCTGTTTTGAACTGGGTGAATTTGCAACTTGTCCTTTTGTACACGTTGTTGTTATATTGAATTTGTATCTCCAGACCCACACCAGTTTGTTCTTGATGAGTTCACTGGCCAACTGAGTGGAGAGAGTGGTAGTCTAGTAATCCCGAGGCCCAAGCTAATTCTCTGAAGACAGCAGTTCAAATCTCTCCATTGCAACTGCTGGCATTTAAAGCAAATTAATAAATGTGGACCAGAACACTAGTCTGAGTAATGGTGAAAGTTTTTTTTTAATCATTTGTGGGATATGGGCGTCGCTGGCTGGCCAGCATTTCTTGCCCATCCCTAGTTGCCCTTGAGAAGATGGTGGTGAGCTGCCTTCTTGAACCACTGCAGCATTCCTGCTGTAGGTCGACCCACAATGTCCTTAGGGAGGGAATTCCAGGATTTTGACCCAGTGACAGTGAAGGAACGGTGATATATTTCCAAGTCAGGATGGGGAGTGGCTTGGAGGAGAACTTGGAGGTGGTGATGTTCCCATGTATCTGCTGCCCTTGTCCTTGTAGATGGAAGTGTTTGTGGGTTTGGAAGGTGCTGTCTGAGGATCTTTGGCGAGTTTCTGCTGTGCTTCTTGTAGGCAGTACACACTGCTGCTACTGAGCGTCTGTGGTGGAGGGAGTGAGGAAAGTATATATGCCATACCCATCTCATGAATATATCCATACCCATTCTGGCTGACATGTGACTCCAAACCCACAGCATCTTAACTCGCCCCCAAAATGGCCTAGCAAACAAATTATTTTAAAGGAGATGGAAAAGGAGAAGAGAAGAAGGCATTTGGCACACAGGCCTTTATCAGTCGGGGCAAGGAGTACAGAAGTTGGGAAGTTATGTTGCAGTTGTACAGGAAGTTGGTGAGACCACACTTTGGTGTATTGTGTTAGTTTTGGTCACCTTGCTGTAGGAAGGATGTTATTAAACTGGAAAGAGTGCAGAAGAAATTTACGAGCATGTTGCCAGGACTCAAGGGACTGAGTTATGGGGAGAGATTGAATAGGTTAGGACTTTTCTATTTAGAGCTTAGGAGACTGGGGGGGATCTTATAGAAGTGCACAACATCATGAAAGGCATGGATAGGGTGAATGCACTCTGTCTTTTTCCCAGGGTTGGGGAATCGAGGACTAGAGGGCATCAGTTTAAGGTAAGAGGGGAAAGAATACATGGGAACCTGAGAGGCAACTTTTTTACACAGAGGATGGTACGCATATGGAATGAGCTGCCAGCAGAAGTGGTGGAGGCAGGTACATTAACAATATTTTAAGGGCATTTGGATGAATACATTGATAGGAAAGGTTAGCAGGATGTGGGCCAAGTGCAGGGAAATGAGGTTAGTGTGGATGGACATTTTTGGTTGGCACCGACCTGTCTGAGCTGAAGGGCCTGTCTCCGTGCTGTAGGACTCTATGAGACTGCAGAAAACTGCCTAACAGAGGGATTTAGTGGTCCTTGTTTATAAACCTCTAAAAGATAGCATCAAGCTGACAGGGAAGACAAATGAACTGTTGACGTTTATTTCAAAGGGAGTGGAGTATGAAAATAATGAAGTCTTCCTAAAACTATGCAAGTCACCATACCTGGGATACTATGAACAGTTTTGGTCCCCTTTTCTAAGGAAGGATATGCTAACATTGAAGACATTTCAGAGAAGATTCACTAGGTTGATTCTAGGCTTGAGGAATTGCCTTGTGAGGAGATGTTGCATAGGATGGATTCGTACCAATTGGAATTTAGAAGACCGAGAGGAGACCTTATTAAAATATGTAAGATTTTAGGGTGCTTGACAGGACAGTTGCAGAGAAGTTGCTTCCCCTTGTGGGACAGCCTAGAAACCGAGGCCATAATCTCAAAGTAAGGGGTCACCCATTTAAGACAGAGATGAAGAGGAATTTCTTCTCTCAGAGAGTAATGAGTCTGTTGAGTTCTTTACCACAGGGGGCTGTTGAGACTGAATCATTGAGAATATACAGGGCTGAGATAGACAGATTTTTAATCAGTAAGGGGATTGAGGCTTATGGGGGAAATAGCAGGAAAGTGGAGGTGAGGATTATCAGATCAGCCATGATCTCCTTGAATGGCAGAGCAGATTCGATAGACTGAATCGCCTCCTTCTGCTCCTATGTCTTATGGTCTTATGGACATAGGGATGGGCAACAAATGCTTATCCATATTCCATGATTTACTACGCCCACTGCTTTAAATCAGTTGAAGCAACTAGCAGGTGCATGAATTAGAGTGTCCTGCCTTCCAAACTGTTTATGTTGCTTCACTCAGAAAAAATCCCAACCATCAACTTGACATACTCTTTCGCAACTAATTTTATGTGAAAACTTTCAAAATAGTAAAAGATCCCAAAACATTTGAATGAATGAATGAATGATGAATTATTGTCACTAATACTCTACATTGAACAACATAGTAAAATACAGTGAAAACATTTCACTGGCATAATTATTAGAACAAATGACCAAAAACGTGGAGGTGAGTGTTTTTAGGTGAGAGAGAATGTGGTGAAGTTTATTCAGGTAATTAGGGCTGGGGCAACTGAAGACATGGTCTCCAATGGAGGAGCAATGAAAATCAGTAATTCTCAGAAGGTCAGAATTGGACAAACTAAGCATTCTCAGAGGTTTGTAAGGCTGGAGGTGGTTAAAGGAACAAGGAGGGGAAACGCAATGCAGGAATTTGAAAATAAAGATAAAAATTTTAAAACGATATCACTGGTGTACCAGAAACCAATGTAGGTTAGTATGCATAGAAGTGACGATCAAATGGGGGGGTGAAAGTTTGGAAAAAGGCAGCAGAGTTTGGATATGCTGCATTTAATGGAAATTGCATGGTAGGAGACTGTGCAAGAGGACCTGACTGCATTATTCCCTGAGTGGTCCTTGAGATCAGGACATCATGTTAATTGGAAAATCAGGGAGCTCTAATTTTCTCAACATCAGTGTATTGTTTAGTAGGCCAGAACCCCAACATGTTGTTCAATAAGGACTTCTGATTTCCCAATTTAGATTCACTGGGGCTTAAATAATATAATAAGTGATGTCGCCAGTGTTTCACAATGTGATATATGCTTAGAAACAAAGGATTTCTGAACTATGGCAGTCACATTTGTTGACAGCAACTCATCGACTGTTGCCACCAGACTAGGACTACATTTCTGTTTTTCAATCTATTGAAGCTCAATTCCTTGCCTGTCTTTGGTACAGCTAAGAGCTTCAACTGAAATTGCTCCATTAGCTTACCCTGAAGGGAGTTAGTGAAAAGGTTTCAGCCATCATACTCAATCATTATAGTCATCATCTCTGTACAATAACAAATAATCAAAATGGAACAGTGTGTGAAGATATCACGACGTGTGAGGTACAGCACCTCTACTCAATTGGTTAAAAATCAAGGATTAATTGCACAGAAGAGGATTTTAGAGGTAGCAACATAATTATCCATCACTGTCAGTTTTGAAAAAGAGTCATAATGGACTTGAGACATTAACTCTGTTTGTATCCCGCATAGATGCTGCCGACCTGCTAGATTTCTCTAACGTGTTTTGTTTTTAATTCTCCACACCTTTGAGATGTGCAGGTTAGGTGGATTGGCCATGCTAAATTGTTCATAGTGTCCAGGGATGCATAGGCTAGGTCGATTAGCCATGGGAAATATGGGGTTACAGGGATGGGGCGGGGGTGGGTGGGTCTGGCAGGGATGTTTTTCGGATGGGCGGTGTGGACTTGATGGGCCCAATGGCCTGCTTCCATGCTGCAGAGATTCTATGAATGTATGATTTTAATTAATGATCCTTTGCCTTCATCTGAAACATCTGCCTTAACTTCTTTCTGAATTGACTCCACTGTTAGTTATGAATAAAAAAGCTGAGGTTGCTGCAAAACAAGAGTGTGGCAGTTAACACAGTGTGGAGCTGGAGGAAAACAGCTAGACCAAGCAGCATCAGAAGAACAGGAAAGCTGACGTTTTGGGTCGGGACCCTTCTTCAGAAATGAGCCCTAACCCTAACCCTAACCCTTCTTCATTTCTGAAGAAGGGTCCCGACCCAAAACGCCAGCTTTCCTGTTCTTTTGATGCTGCCTGGTCTGCTGTGTTCCTCCAGCTCCACGCTGTGTTATTTCTGACTTCAGTATTGACAGTTCTTACTATCTCTGAAGAGTGTGGCAGAGCAAGGTAATTGACTGATAGCTGTTACATAGCTGTGCCTTTTCTGACATTTATACTTCTCAGGTGCTTCTTTATTCAGTTAAACAAAGCTTCTAACACATTAAGAAGCTGATTTGAACTCAGTGAGAAATCTAGCAAAGTTCCTCCTCTCTGCCTCTGCCAGACCTGTTTTCCCTGTAATATTGCACTAATTTAGCTCTAGTTTACTCTCATTCTCTTCAATGACACTATCATGAACTGATTTTTCAGTTATTGCACACATATATATTGGAATTCCCTTCTCAAACCTTCCTTCTTACTTCCCCTCTGTTTAATTTTCAAGCGTCCTTAAAACCTGTCTTTTACTCCACCTTGTGGTTCTTCCCAGATCCTTTATCTAAATTCTTCCTCTGTTTGAGCAGTCTGGGATATGCTGTAGAATGTTTCATTCTGCAAAATATTTGCTGAAATATCATGTGAATATGTGAAGAAATATTCCAGCAGGCTGTACCTAACATTGTGGTTGTCCCTAAAGCCCAAGACTGCAGCAGGTCACTGCAGATTGCTCATCACCTTCTCAAGGGCAATTAGAGATGGGCAGTAACTGCTTGACCAGCCATTGATGCCTGCATCCCATGTACAGATTATAAAAAAAAGATTATTATTTGAACTTTCATTCAATATTTTCCGTGTAACTTTTGAAAGTTATTTTGATATTTCTCTGCCAAAGAACATTTTCTTGGACAAAGTAATATGGTGATTTCTAATGGAATCCTCCCCATCACCTTAATTAGCCTTCCAATTGCAATTTTTTGAAAAGCCTTTACTTGGCTATAAAATGTGTAGGAGCTCACTTAAGAGGGAAATCAGAAGGGCAATAAGAGGGTATGAGAGGGATCTGGTAGACAAGGTTAAAGATAATCACAAGAGGTCCTATAGCTATGTTAAGAGCAAAAGGGTGGCTCAGGAGAGAATACGTCCCCTTAAAGATCAGCATGGCCATCTATATGTGGATCCACAGGAGATGGGGGAGATTTTTAATGAATATTTCTCCTCAGTGTTTACTGAGGAGAGAATCATGAATGCTAAGGAAATAAGGGAAACAAGTGGGGATGTTTTGGACCACATACATATTACCAGAAGGGAACTGTTTGCAGCCTTAGATCAGGGTAAATCTCCTGGGCCTGATCAAGTCCATCCTCAGACATTTTGGGATGCTAGGGAAGAAATTGCAGAGGTCCTTGCAGCGATTTTTGCTTCATCTTTAGCCATGGGTGAAATTCCAGAAGACTGGAAGGTGGCTAATGTTATTCCATTGTTTAAGAAAGACAGCAAAGACAAGGCAGGGAACTACAGGCCAGTGAGCCTGACATCTGTAGTAGGCAAGTTATTAGAGAGGATAATGAGGAGCAGGGTCAACCAACATTTGGATAGTCAAGGTCTGATTAGGGACAGTCAGCATGGATTTGTATGTGAGAAGTGATGTCTGACAATCTTTTAGAGTTTTTTGAAGAGGTAACCAAGAGGATAGATGAGGGTAGGGCAGTGAATGTTGTCTATTTGGACTTCAGTAAGGCCTTTGACAAGAACCCGCATGGCAGGCTAGTCATGAAGGTGAGGTCGCATGGGATCCAGGGAGAGCTAGCTAACGGAATTCAAAATTGGCTCAATAGTAGGAAGCAGAGAGTGATGGTTGAAGGTTGTTTCCCAGACTGGAGGTCTGAGACAAGTGGTGTGCCACAGGGGCCAGTGCTGGGGCCTTTCTTATTTGTTATTTACATAAATGATCTGGATGTGAGTGTACAAGGTATGATTAGTAAGTTTGTGGATGAGGTATAGTTGATAGCAAAGGTTATCAAAAATTACAGAGGGATCTTGATCAGATGGGGAAGTGGGCTGAGCATTGGCAAACACAATTCAATACAAATAAGTGTGAGGTGATGCACTTTGGAAAGTCACACCGAGGTAGGACTTACACAGTAAATGGTAAGGTCCTGAGGAGTGTTGTAGAACAGAGGGACCTAGGAGTACAAGTACATAGTTCGTTGAAAGCGGCGTGACAGGTGGATAGGGTGGTGAAGAAGGCATTTAGCATGCTGGCCTTCATCGGTCGAAGCATTGAGTACGGGAGTTGGGACATTATATTACTGTTGTCTGAGTCATTGTTGAGGCTGCAATTGGAGTATTGTGTACAGTTTTGGTCACCCTGTTATAGAAAAGACATAGTTAAACTGGAAAGTGTGCAAAGAAGATTTACGAGGATGTTGCCAGGACTAGTAGGCCCTGAGTCATAGGGAGATGTTGGCCAGGATAGGACTTTCTTCCTTGGAACGTGGGAGAATGAGGGGTGACCTTATTGAGGTGCATAAAATCATGAAGGGAAAGATAGGATGAATGCATAAAGTCTTTTTCCCAGGGATGGGGAATCGAAAACTAGAGGGCATAGGTTTAAGGTAAGAGGGGAAAGATTTAAGAAGGACCTGAGGGGCAACTTCTTCACACAGAGAGTGGTGCGTATATGGAATGGGCTGCCGGAGAAAGTGGTTGAGGCACGTACAATAGCAACAGTTAAAAAGAACAGCATTCGAATAGGCACATGGATGGGAAGGGCTTAGAGGCATATGGACCAAATGCGAGCAATTGGAACTAGCTGAGTGGGAACCATGGTCTGCATGGACCAGTTTGTGCTGAAGGGCCTGTTTCCATTCTGTATTACTCTATGACTCTATATCTCTACAGTTTTAGGGTGGGGGCATGTGGTATTGTTGGTAGTGACCAGTGCCTGTCTGAGCTGGGCCACTGGTAAGAATGCCAGCAGGTAGGATAGCAGTCATCAATTGTCTCTCCTCTGATCCTTGCTTCAATCTCACACCCATGGTCTGATAAGATGTGTGAGGAAGGGCAGCTAAGGAAAAATTAAGTTCGCTCAAGAACAAGGGGGGAATTTACGCACAGAGCTTGAGGAACTGGGTGAGGTCTTTAGTGAATACTTCACATTGCTATTCACCAAGAAAGACGTGGATAATGGTAAGATTAGGGAGGGATATGTTGATATACTAGGACTTGTTGATATTAAAAAGGAGGAGATATTGAGATATTGAAAAACGTTAAATAGATAAGTTCCTACGGCCCAATGGGATCTATCCCAGAAGACTAGAATAGTCAATGCTGTTCCTTTGTTTAAGGAAGGCAACAGGGATAATCCAGGAACTTATAGGCCAGTAAATCCTACATTAGTGGTATGGAAATTATTGGAGAAGACAGCATTTACTCATATTTGGAAAAGAATGGACTTATTAAGAATAGTAGAAGGGCAGTAGATGTTGTCCACATGAACTTTATGAAAACATTTATCTAGGTCTCTCGTGATTAGCTGTTCTGAAAGATTAAGTCACATGGAATCCTTGATGAGTCGGCAAGTTGGATATAATTGCTTGGATACAAATCAGCTTAGTTAAAGAATATAGAATGTAGTTGTGGAGGGGTGTTTTTCTGACTAGAGGTCTCTGCTCAGTGGTGTTCCACACGGATCGATGCTGGGACCTCTGTTTATGATATACCGATGATTTGGATGAAATTATAAGAGATCTGATCAGTACGTTTTCAAATAACACAAAAAAAGATAGAGTTGTGGATTGTGAGGAAATTGTCAAAGGATACAGCAGGATATAGATCAGTTGGAAAGGTGGGCAGAGAAATAGCAGATGGAGTTTAATTCAGACAAGCATCAGGTGGTGCATTTTAGGAGGTCAAATACAAGAGGAAAGAGTGCAGTAAATGTCGGGACCTTTTAAGAGTATTGATATGCAGAGGGACCTTGGGCTCCATGGAAGTGGCAACACAAGTAGTAAAAGAGGTGTATAGCATGCTTGCTTTCATCAGTTTGGGCATCCAAAATTTGGAAAGTCATGTTACGGCTATATAAAACTTTAGTTATGCCACATTTGGAGATTGATCAGGATGTTACCTGCACTGGAGTGTTTAGCTATAAGGGGAGGTTGGATAAATTTGGATTGTTTTTACAGGAGCTCCAGAGGCTGAGGGGTGACCTGATAGAAGTATATAAAATTATGAGAAGCATGGATAGGTTGGATAGTTGGAGTCTTTTACCCAGGGTTGAAATACTAGGGGTCATATATTTAAGGTGAGAGGGAAGGAAAGTTTTTTACACAGAGGGTGGTAGATGCTTGGTGGTAGAAGCAGATATGATAGCAATGTTTTTAAGAGGCATTTGGACAAACACATGCACAGGCAGAGAATGGAGGGATGCAGACCATGTGCAGGCAAGTAGGATTAGTTTAGAATAACATCATTGTTGGCTGAAGGGCCTATTCCTGTGCTGTACTGTGTCCTAAGTAGGAACATCATTAAATGAATCCCAATTATTTACTTTTTCTCTTTAAGATATCCTCATGACGTGGGACTTTAAGCAGCCTTTACAAAGACCAACACAAACAGAAATTGCTGGAAAAGCTCAGCAGGTCTGGCAGACCTGACGAAGGGTCGTTGGACACAAAATGTTAACCCTGATTTTTCTTCGCAGATGCTGCCAAACCTGCTGAGCTTTTCCAGCAACTTCTGATTTTGTTCCTGATTTACAGGATCCGCAGTTCTTTTGGTTTTTATTTAGAAAGACCAATACCAGGACTGATACAGCGAAGTGTTTAAAATTTGATATTGTGACCTGAGATGGTAAGGTTTCCTGATTTGCTGTAGCAAAGTAATATTTAATTTATGGGAAGAATTGTTTTGCTCATGTTACATGATCAAATCTTTGATTTTGCTCCATGATATTACCGAAGCAGTTTTTTTCTGGATTATTGGGGCTGAAATTGGTCATCCCAGGGTGAACACTGGATAACAACAAATTGACAGCATGCCTTATGTTACATGCCATTTTTCTTCCACTTTCGGATAAAACAGGTGAATAGGTTGATTTACTGTCTTGCTCTGTGGTAATCAATATCACCTCCAATAGCTCCAAGAAATCGGGAGCAGTTTATTTTGATTATTCTAATGCCTTTGAATATGTTTCTTCAACTTTTCTTTTTCTCTCCACAGGTAAGTGAATTTAAAGATTTTCAGTTCCATATTGGCATTGGAATAGGATCAACTACCACTTGCTTATACAACTGAATGACGGTAACATAATTTACCTAAGAAGTGTTTCTGTTGGCATAAGTCATGTCTGTAAGTACTGTCTGAAAATTTCCCTCTTCTCAAGGGACAGATAATTTGTGAAATTTATTTAAAACGGGAAAATATAGAATGATGTTCAGAAGAGATGATGATGTTCCACAAAAGCAGTTTGCCTCCAACTTGGTGAAAAATCACTAGAAGCGAAATTAAAATAAATGTATCAAAATAAACAATTCCATGAAAGTAACAAAGGAGTTTCTGATGAATGAATTGATGTATTTGTATGGCAAAGCTTCTATGGAGCAATCAAATCATAGATAAGTTTGTGTGTTTGTTGATGGTGAGCTAGTTAATTTTGAGGACTATATTGGTTGTCTGTGCTTTCTGTCCGATTTAGTTGAAAATGAGAGAACAATTGGTAAGATAGTCACGCTTTGCTGATTGTTATTCATGTGTCCATTACTGCTGTTCCATCATGGCATTAATTACGTACAAGTTGGTTCCTGTTTCATCTCAGTTTATTTCTTCTATTTCCCTTAATAAATATTATAATTTTCCCAGTTTTAAAAACAGCAGTAAAATATTAGTTGAGCTGTCTTTGGAATCACTTGTCAGACATTCCTAGAAGTCTGTTGTCTTGCATTTTTATTTCATTTTCTTTTATAGAAAAGTTTTGAGTTATTTCTTCAATTCTTGTCACTGCAAATGAATACGTCCAATATAACAAGATAAAGATGGGATTGCAGCATTATCAATGAACCCTCATCTCTCATTGATTGAAAACTGAGGATAAGTCCTCCAGTTAAACAGATTTCAGCATTCAGATGAAGTGTCATCAAATTCAAGTTCATGTAACAGCTTCCCTGAAATTAGTATGAGTCAGTGAATTGAGTGTGCACATGAAATTGGTCAGGAATATAATTTGAAGGGTTTTAGAAGATTACTGCTATACTGAGCTATTATTTGCAATGCTAATCCTGGTAGTTGATAGGTGCTTTTCTGCATAAAAATGTCCACATTTGAAGTACAAGGCTTGAGGGTTGAAACAGGTTTGTACACTACTGACTTGGCCTGCGAGCTGGGTGTGGGTCCACCAAACTAGGCTGATAGGACGAAACCGCTATGTCTATTCCTGTACTGTAAGCAAGAAAAGTCACCATTTATTTGTCCAGGTGAATCTTAAAATGTAGCCCTCAGAGCATCTGATGACTTCTTAAATAGCAACAGAATTTTCACCACTGCTACCATTTTTCAGATATCAGTTCAAAACCTATCTTTAACACTGAAATTTAAAGGAGATATTCAAGTGTTAGAGGCACAGCAGAGAACTGCCGTTAAGTGAAGGTGATATCCAACCAGTGCTGGGCTCTGAGATCGAGTTTTAAGCTTAGGAAAGAGAAATCCTAGAGGTGATTTTATATTTTCATTAGTTTGATCTGCATCTGTTTATTCTACTTTGGTAATTTAATTTGTGTAACATTCTATATTTACATTATTCTTTGCTTTGACTGTCTTATGCCCCAGGATGAAGGAGTTCAGTCATGTGACTAGATTGGAGAAGCCGGGACTATTCTCTTTGGAGAAGGGAACATCGAGAATTGGATGTCAGTGTTTAAAATTAAAAGATCAGGCGGAGTAGATAGAGAGAAATTGTTTATATTGGTGGATCGGTTGGGATTTAGTTATAGTGATGTAAGGTGAATGGCCATAAGAACAAAAGGCACCAGAAGGAAAAGTCTTTTCAGAAAGAGAGTGGGTAGGTTCTGGAATGCGCTTGCCACAGGTATAGTGGATACAGATTCAGTCATGGCTTTCTAAAAGCAACTGGATAAATACGAGAAGAAAGAACATTTTTAGAGCTACAGGGAAAAGATTCTAATGTTTTAGAGTAGATTTGTAGCTCGGGTTGTGGGTTTTGAGGTTGGTTGGTTCGTCAAGCTGGTTCGTTGTTCCACAGACGTTTCACTACCCTGCTGGTAACATCATCAGTGCAGCCTCCGACGAAGTGCCGTTGTGTTTTCCCGCCCGTTATTTAAACTCTGATGTCCGTTGAGCTGGGTTACCTCACTTGTGGTTTTCCTTCGCAATGGAGTGTATATGGGGTCTATTTTTATGTGTTTATTGATGGCTTTCTTAGTCGAGAACCAGGCATCTAGGAATTCCCATGCTTGTCTCTGCTTCGCCTGTCCCAGGATCCTGGTGTTGTCCCAATTGAATTGGTGGGTTTCCTTATCCATGTGGATGGATATGAGTGAGTGTTGGTCGTGTCTTTTTGTTGCCAGTTAATGTTCGTGTATTCTTGTGGCTAATTTCCTTCCTGTCTGTCCAATGTAATGCTTGTCACAGTCTCTGCAAGGGATCTTATATATCACATTGGTCCTGTCCATGGTGGGTAGCAGGTCTTTGGTTCAGGTTAGCAGTTGGCATAGGGTTAAAAGATTGGGGAGTGGTTTTTGTAAAGTGCCAGAATGGAATCAGTGGACTGAATGGCCTCATCTGTGCAGTAAACAAATTACAATACCACATCCATCAGGAATAAATCTGTAGCATGATCACTTCCCAATTGATTAACACATCTCAAAATGCTTCAGGGAGAAACAAAGAAAAAATAAATATTTCCATTTATTGTCAACTATTTTTTGCAGTTTGAATCTACACAAGAGAACAATTTCACCCAGAAACTTTCTTAGACTTCAGTGATTTTTCACTGGTAATTGTAACCTGTTGCTCATATTTTCACCTGTTATTGTTCAGGTGACTCTTCAAAGGTCATCTACTGATGCTTCATAATTGTGGACTTTCCATTGTTAAAAGAACTCACCTTTCTGTAACATCTTACACATTGCCCAGATGTTTAAATGCTGTTTAATCTGATTTTAAACTGTAGCCGCTGTTTCACGTTGGGAGCTAAGAGCCATTCAATGCACATCCTGGTTATCTGATTCTAATGGTAATGGTTGAGTGACAAATATAGACCAGGACAGCAGGAGAAGCCCCTACTCTTAGTAATTGGTTGCATGAGATCTTTCATATGAAAGTAAAAATATCCTTGTGTTTCTTTTATTTATTCATGGAATGTGGGTATTGCAGTCTGGGCCAGCATTTGTTACCTGTCCCTAGTTGCTCTGCTGAAAGAGGTGATGAGCTGATTTCTTGAACTGCCACGGAGCATGGTGCCTGAGAGAGTAGTGGAGGCAGGTATTCTTGCAACATTTAAGCAGCATCTGGATGAGCACTTAAAATACTATGGCAAAGCAGGCTATGGACCAAGGACAGGAAAGTGGGATTAGTGTAGTTTGGTGCTTGTCGGTCAGTTTGTTGGTGTTTCTACGCTGTATGACTCATACTTGGTGTAGGGACACTTATGGTACACTTAGGACATGAGTTTCAGAATGTAAATGTGAGTGTTGCACTTTGATGAGACAAACCAGGGCAGGACTTATACAGTTAATGGTAGGGCCAAGTGGAGTGTTGTCAAACAGAGAAATCTAGGAGTGCAAGTATGTAGTTCCTTGAAAGAGGGGTGACAGGTAGACAGGGTGGTGAATGTTCCCCCTGATTCGCATTGACTCCATTTTTGCCAGGGCTCCTTGATGCCACACTCAATCAAATGCAGCCTTGATGTCAACGGCTGTCACTCTCACCTGCAATTCAGCTGTTTTGTCCATGTTTGAACCAAGGCTGTAATGAGGTCAGGAGCTGAGTGGCCCTGGCGGAACCCAAACTGGACATCACTGAGCAGGTTATTGCTGAGCAGGTGCTGCTTGATAGCTCTGTTACTGACACCTTCCATCACTTTACTGATGATTGAGAATAGACTGATGGGGCAGTAATTGGTCGATTTGGATTTATCCTGCTTTTTGTGTACAGGACATATCTGGGTAATTTTCCACATTGCCAGGTCATGCCAATGTTATAACTGTACTGGTAGGGCTTGGCTAGGGGAGTGACATGTTCTGGAGCACAAGTCTGCAATGCTATTGCAGGAATGTTGCTACAGCCCATTGCCTTAGCAGTATCCAGCGATCCAGTCATTTTTTGAAATTATTTGCATTGGTTTGAATTTGCTGAAGACTGTAATTCTAAGGGCAAGGCCAACTTGGCATTTCTGGCTGATGCTAGATGCAAATGCTTCAGCCTTGTCTTTTGCAGTGATATTGACTATGGAGATGTTTATGGAATCTCCTCCTCTTGTTAATTGTTTCATGGTCCGCCACTATTCATAGTTGGATGTGGAAGGATTGGAAAGCTTGGATCAAAACCTTTCATTGTGTGATCACTTTGTTCTATTGATCATCTCTTCTTCCACATCTTGGCATACAGATAGTCCTTCGTACTTTAGCAGACTGACACATCATTTTTAGATCAACCTAGTGCTGCTGCTGGGATGCTCTCTGACACTGCTCTTTGAAGAACATGAGAACAAAAGGAATAGGAGCAGGAATAGGCTATTCGGCCTATCAATGTTGCCCTTCCATTCAACAAGATCATGGGTGATCTGCTCTGGCTTCAACTCCTCTTCTGTGCCAGCTCCTCATAGCCCTGAACTCACTAATACTTCAAAATTCTATACATCTCTTCTCTAAATGCAGTCGTGGATTCGGTGTCCTCAACTCTTTGGAGTAGAGAATTCCAGACAATCGCTAACATCTGGGAGAAGAACTTCCTTTGCATCTTGGTTTTAAATGAAGGCCCATTTATCCTGTACTAAAATGTTCTAAAGTTCAAGATTCCTGCACTAGTGGAAACATCCTTGTTGCATGTACCCTGCCAAGCCCCCTAGAATCTTGTATGTTTCAATAAGATCACTCCTCATTCTTCTAAACTCTAAAGAATAAAGACCTAACATATATAGCTGTTGTGAAGTCCCTTCATGCCAGGGAGCAGCCTATTGAATATGTTTGAATTGCCTCCAATTCTAGTATGTCCTTTTTTAAATATAGGAATCAGAACAAACAGACCTCTCCAGGTGCAACCTTACCAATAACTTGGTCTCTTATAATAATACTTCCCTATTTTGAAACTCCAAACCTCTGGCAAAAAAGGCCAAAATTCCATTAAGTTTCTTAATTACATGCTGCACCCACATTCTGTCCTTTTTCTGTTTCATGTAGAACACCCAGATGCCTCTGTGTTGCACTTTTCTGTGAATGTCTCCTTTCAAATAATAGTCAGTCTTTTGATTCATCATACCAAAGTGCGTGACCTCACATTTTCCTACATTAAACTCCATCTGTCAACTTTTGCCCACTTACTCAATTTATCAGTGTCTCCTTGCAGAGTCCTTTTGTCCTCATCACTACATAGTCTGTTGAGTTTGGGTCATTAGTTGTATTCAGGGCTGAAATAGATTTTCAATCAGAAAGGGAATCGGGGGTTATGGGGAAAAGGAAGAAAGTGGAGTTGAGGATTATCAGATCAGCCATGATTTTATTGAATGGTAGAGAGACTCAATGGGCTGAATGGCCTAATTCTGCTCATACATTTTATGGTGTTAAGGTCTAACTGCCCTTGCATCAATTTTTGTACTGTCAGCAGGGTTGATTCTTCGCACCCCGCCTCCCCCAACCAGACAGGTCAGGACCTAAGATGTAATGTGCCATACAACTGTTGCCCCTTCCAACTGTGTTCAGTGCTTCTTAATTTCTCATTTTCTGAAGCGCAGCAACCACTTCCAACGGTGCAGTGCCCCACAGTGCTGTCCCTCTGACTGTGCTATGCTCCTTCACTACCTTCCCTTCGGCAGCGCCTCAATAGCATCCCCTTGATGAAGCAGTACTGCACAGAAGTGTCCTTGTCATCTTCTGGAGTGGAGGTGATACTGAATTGGAAGTGCCTCAAGTGCCACGTAACATGTCCTCACTATGTTTATGGTTTATCATAAGAATAGTGACTTTCTTTGGTAGCTTAGTCAATCAAGATGACTGCCAGATTTACTCATACAGGACCGAATGCACTTAACTGGATTATTGGCTTTGAAATGTGCTAAGAAAGTGAAAAACCCTTGCACAGAGGCAAGTTTTTAACAACGAAAGCACCACAGTAGTGAAGTATCATTTTGTAAGTTGCAGGAGTAACCGGACAATCAAAATTGAAGATGTGAAAATATTCTCAACAATATTCTATTCAATTGTGTGAATGAAATTTCAGTAAAGTATAATTTATCTTTGAACTTGTTTATACCTTATATACTCCAAGTATAAAAGAAGCCAGCAGAGACTTTTTACCATTTACACATTCTGAAGTTGACAGTTCACAATTCATGGCCATTCCAGAAGTAGTCTCTCTCTCTCTCTCTGTCCCTCTCTCTCTCTCACATATGTAAATCTATGAGGTGAATTTGTATTTGCAGATGCATTCTATTTTGTTCAGAAACCACACAATTTATAGACAGTCAATGTGGTGTTTTGTAAATTCCTACGTTAGAAATAAAACCAACCAGTCTGACTCCAGTCCAGGACACAAACAGAGTCTAAACAAAGCCTCACACCTAACATGCATTGTCTGACCTAAAGTGCCACCTCTTCTTTACACTGATAAAACCCTTAGTTCTCTCAGGACAATGACTTCAAAGGAATTCAAGGATTTACATAAACATATTAATCAATTAAAACCTTCTAACTGATTAAAGATTTAACAACATCTTAGGTTAGTTTAATACATCCTCATCAGTGGTGTGATCCTTTGATCTTTTACTTTTCAATTCTGTGTCTGATGCCACATTTGTCACTAACACCTGAAGAAGGAGTGAGGCTCCGAAAGCTTGTGTTTTCAAATAGACCTGTTGGACTATAACCTGATGTCATGTGACTTCTGACTTTGTCCATCCCAGTCCAATTCTGGCATCTCCATATCATTCCTGAAGTGATCAAATGTACCCACCACTTCAAGAGGACCCTGGCTTGTGATTGTACAAGATGGAGAAGGTGCCTGTAGGATGTTATAAGCGTGCAGAGGTGAAGTCCAGGAATTGTAGGGAGTGCCCTTACCTCCAACTCATCTACCTAACCCCGAGGCTGCACCTGCCCCACCTGTGGCAGAGTCTGTAGCTCACAACAACCCATCAAACTGGAATGAAAGCAACATCCTCTATCTTACAGCACTGCCTAATCTGGAGAAGGAGATGGGAGGATAGTGCAGTCAAAGATTGTGAATTTCTATCCTGCTGATAAGTTGTGAAATTGAATTGAGTAAATCTGGTCAGCTGTGAACTGTCAGTAGCTGACCATGAAACTTGCCAGATTGTCGTAACAATCCAGCTGCTTCACCCGTATCCTTCAGCGAAGGCTGCTTGCTGCCCTTACCCACCCACCCACCCACCCAACTCCTCTCCCCCCAACCAGCCTGAACTAGTTCCACTCTTCAAAGTTGCTTGCCAATGCCCTGAGGGTACATAGAATTGAACAATAACCTCCATCTACCTAGTGTAACCTACATCCCTGGAACTAAGAACAAGGCTAACTGCTCAATGATTAACAACCATACCACCAACTGTGATGAAAAATTCCATATTACAGACTCGGGGCTATGTTTCTTACGTACTGACACTCTAGCTGAAATCAAGAAACCCAGCACAATAGGAATTCTAACATCCCCTGCACATGTCAAATCATGTGACACAACAGCTCACTGAACTGTGTGCCAGGAGGAAGCTGGTGCTTTCAGAGGAATTCCATCTTCACAGGTCCTGTATGCTTGCAATTATTTTGAAAGTTGCATTACTTTTCATCGCGAAAGTATCACAGCCTTTCACGACGTTGCAACATCATGATCAGATGCTGCGAAAAGGTGATTAGAATATGTAGTCTTCCAGCTAACAGATGTTTCCAAAGAAAATGTGTTTCTCTTCCTGTGACCAGGCACTGTTTTCTTTTGGAGCCAGTGAAGCTTTCAGATAAACAATCAGTCAAGAAAACATACACTGTCCTGGTATCATAAATTAAACCCAATTAATTGTATCATTATTGATGGCCCAACATGTGCAGTAACATGTTTGCCATACCAGATTCTGTGGAGCTGCTGTATACTGCTGTACCGCTATACAGGAATGTTTGGAATGACAAAGGGCTGTTGAATAATGGATTAGAGCCTGTGAATGCACTGCAGTTGTTTTCATTAGCAAGGTTCTACCTTTTTTCTTCTTTTTTAACGTGCCAACTTGTCTTGCAAGTAAAACAATAAAGATGTCTCTCTGCTGATGGTTACTGTAATTTGCAACTGAGTGCTTAACGATGCAGGTCTTGAAAGTCCTGCAAGCTGTATCCTTGCTATGTTCAACACATATTTGAGAGCAGCCACAGCCAGCTTGATGATTGAGGCAATTTAGATAAATCTATTTCCTGTGGTTCTGATAACGTTATACAGTATGAGAAATTCTCATTAACAAACGTGTTTGTCTTTTTCCTACTTGCTATTGCATATTACTCACACTAAAATACTCAAAGTTGTACATTTCAACTGTGACATGAACAATCAAAACTTGTTCCTGTTGTCATATTGGGAAATAAAACCATATGCTGAAAACCCAAACAAGATTTGATGGAGAAAGTTCGAAAGCAAGGTCACACCTGAAATGCAAACCATCATTTTCTCTCTCACTTGCTAATCGGCTTTCATGCATATCTTGCTTTTATTTGAGATTTTGAACTTTTTTTTCATTCAGATGATGTCTTTGATTTCTTGGACTTCAATACTGTGAATAAGAAAAGAAGTTATAAATAATCACAAGAATTAGGACTCTCAATCCTACTCCACCATTCAGTAAGATGTTGGCTGATCTGGTATGGCATCAACTCTGCTTTCTTGCATATTCTCCATAACCCTCATCACGCCAATCAAAAAATGAACTAAGCTTTGGAATATTCAATGACCCAGTCTGTACTATTTTCTGGGGAACAGAATACCACAGACTAGCAACCCTCTGAAAAAAAAGAAATTCTCATCTCAATTGTAAATGAAAGATACCTAATTTTTAAACTTTGCATCTTTGTATCCATAATGGGAAACATCCTCTCAGCATCAACAATGTTAAGCACCCTCAGGGTTTTATATGTTTCAATAAGATAATTTCTCATTCTTCTAAGCCCCAATGGGTACTGCCCAAATTGCTCAATGTTTTCTCATAAACTAACCCCTTCATCTCAGGAATCAGTCAAGTGAACCCTCCTCCAAAGTACTTCTGATGCAATTATATCTTTCCTTAAATGAAGGACTAAAAACTATACCCGTATGATTAGTGTGGTCTCACCATGGCCCTATATAGCTTAGTAGCACTTCACCACTTTCATATTCTATCCCTTTTATAATGAATATTATATTATGGCGTTTAATTTAGATAAATGTGAGGTGCTGCATTTTGGAAAGGCAAATCAGGGTAGGACTCATACATTTAATGGTAGTGTACTGGAGAGGGTTGCTGAACAAGGAGCCGTTGGAATGCAGGATTATAGTTCCTTGAAAGTGAAGTTCCAGAGAGGATAGCGAAGAAGGCGTTTGGTACGCTTGCTTTTATTGGTCAGTGCATTGAGTATAGGAGTTGGTAGGTCATGTTGCATCTGTACAGGACATTGGTTAGGCCACTTTTGGAATACTGCGTTCAGTTCAGGCCTCCCTCCATTAGGAAGGATGTTGTGAAAGCCGAAAGGGTTCAGAAAAAAAATTGCAAGGATGTTGCCAGGATAAGAGGGTTTGAGTATAGGGAGAGACTGAATAAACTGGGGCTATTTTCCCTGGAACATTGGAGGCTGAGGGGTGACCTTATAGAGGTTTATAAAATTGTGAGGGGCATGGATAGGGTAATAGCCAGGTTCTTTTTCCCAGGGGTGAGCGAATCCAAAACTTGATGGTATAGGTTTAAGGTGATGGGGGAAAGATGTAAAAGGGACCTAACGGGCATCTTTTTCATACAGTGTGTGTGTGGAACGAGCTGCCAGAGGAAGTGGTCAAGGTTTGTACAATTACAACATTTAAAAGGCATCTGGATGGGGCCACGAATAGGAAGGGCTTAGAGGGATATGGGCCAAATGCTGGCAAATGGGACTAGATTAATTTAAGGTATCTGGTCGGCATGGACGAGTTAGACCAAAGGGTCTGTTTCCTGCTGTGCAGCTCTATGACTCCATAACTCTATAATTCCATTTGCCTTCTGCAAATCAACATATTGTATTTCATATATCAAAACACCTAGCTCCCAGTATACTGTAGAGCTGTGCAGTCTCTCACCATTTTACATACCTTTTCTAGCCTTCTTACCAAAGTGGATAAGTTCTTACGTTCCAAATTGTTGTCCACTCACTTAGCTGTTCTCCTTGTGTTGAAGAATTTGTTCACTTTGAGTTTATCTATACTCATCAGAATCTTGAAAATTTTTGATAAGATCTGTCGTGAATATCTCCTGACCTCTGACTTCTGGCTCACACAACTGGTCCTAAGTGAAAACCCAATCAGCAGTTGGTTTCTGGGTGAAGCTTGCTGATGGTGCTGTTAGACTTTTCCCTCATCTTTCCCCCACTGCTTGAACAAAGCAACAGTGTAAACACATCCCACAATGAGCTTGTGAATTTGTGGAATTCCCCACACAATGAAGCAGTTGAGGCTACCTTGTTGAATGTTTTTAAGGCAAAGATAGATTTTTGAACAGTAAAGAAATTAAGTGTTATGGTGAGCGGGCAGGTAAGTGGAGCTGAGTCCGCAAAAAGGTCAGCCATGATCTTATAGAATGGCAGAGCAAGCTCAAGGGGCCAGATTGCCTACTCCTGCTCCTATTTCTCATGTTCTTATGAGTTTCAGTAATTTGTTATTAAACGTGAAGCAACTCATTCCATATCCTTGGTTTAAAATAGTCATTTTCCCATCGTAGTCCACAATCCAAACTGAAGAAAGATTTAAACATGGGGGCCTGGATTTTCCACTGGCCAGATGGCCATTATGCCAACATAGATGGGAATTGCACATCCTGCGGAATCCCAGCCATAGCAGAGTCCAAAGGAACTGACAAGGCAATTGAAGGTTGCATTGGGTAATTTCTCTCTGCCTTTATTAAATAATTAGTCTTACTTCTGATGCAACCTCCTTTCCTGACTTCATCCGCGATCTCCCCTTCCCCCCACTGCTGAATCTGACACGACCTCCTGCTTCCACAATGGGACTAAGGTATTAGCATGGATTGAGAATTGGTTGAGAGACAAGAAGCAAAGAGTGGGAATAAATGGGTCCTTTTTGTAAGTGGCAGAAAATGACTAGCAGGATGCCACAAGGATCAGTACTTGGGCCCCAGCTATTCATGGTATTTACATAAATAACCTGTATATGGGACCCAAATGTTGCATTTCCAAATTTGTTGAAAATACTAAACAGGTCGGGATTGTGAGTTGTGAACAGCATGCAAGGATGCTTCAAGGTGATTTAGACAAACCAAGTGAGTTGGCAACAGTAGCAGTATAATACAACGTGGATAAATGGGTAGTTATATACTTTGGTGTGAAAAAACAGAAAGGCAGAGTTTTATTGAAATGGTGATACATTGGGAAATGTGAAAGTACGAATTAATCTGAGTGTCACTGTACACCAACACAGGCAGGCAGCTGCAGCAACAATTAGGAAGGCGGGTAGTATATTGACCTTCGTTGCAAGAGGGTTTGAATATAAAAGTAGGAATATCATACTACAGTTATACAGAGCCTCAGTGAGACCACTTTTGGAATACTGCATGCAGTTTGGTCTCCCTATCAAATAGAAGTTATACTTGCCATAGAGGGAGTGCAGCAGAGATTCACTAAGCTGATTTTGGGGATGGCAGGATCGTTCTATAAGGAGAGGTTAGTTTGACTGGGCTTATATTCATTAGAGTTTAGGAGAATGAATGGGGATTAAAATAACTCCACAGAGGCCAGTATCCCATCACCAAGTCCCCCTTTATTTACACATGGAGAGTCCTTGATACTGATTCAGCTCCCTCAGAGCCAGCTCTCAGAGTGCACAGGATATCTGACCCTCCTGTCCTTATCTGTCAGTCAAAGCTCCCTGATTGGGGCTGTTAATCTGGTCCAATCAGTGAACTCATATAAAGTTTAGGAGTAGATCTGTAGCTCGGGTTGTGGATGTTGAGGTTGGTTGTTTCGCCGAGCTGGTTTGTTGTTCCGCAGCCGTTTCGTTACCGTGCTTGGTAACATCCTCAGTGCATCCTCTGATGAAGCGTCGGTGATTTCCCACCTGGTTTTTAAACTCTGGGGTCTGTTGAGTTGGATTACCTCACTTCTGGTTTTCCTTCATAGTGGAGTGTATGTGGGGTCGAGTTCTAATTGTTTATTGATGGCTTTCCTTGTGGAGTACCAGGCTTCTAGGAATTCCCGTGCCTGTCTCTGCTTATCTTGTCCCGGGATTTTGGTGTTGTCCCAGTCAAATTGGTGGTTCTCGTTGTCCATGTGGATTGAGATGAGTGAGTATTGATCATGTCTTTTTGTAGCCAGTTGGTGTTCATGTACCCTTGTTGTTAGTTTCCTTCCCGTTTGTCCGATGTAGTGTTTCTCACAGTCTCTGCAGGGGATCTTGTAGATGACATTAGTCCTGTCCATGGCGGGGAGTGGGCCTTTAGTTCGGGTGAGCACTTGTCATAGGGTTGATGTGGGCTTGTGTGCCACTCTGATGCCCAGCGGTTGTAGGAGTCTTGTGGTGAGTTCTGAAGTGTTTCTGATATAGGGTAGTGTGATGAGTGTGTCGGGGCATGTAGTATCTTTCTGATGTTGCTCGTGTAGGCATCTTCTGACCCAGTTCTTTGGATATCTATTATCCTTGAAAGCCTGGAAGAGGTATTCTTCTTCCTCTTGGCGTAGTTCTGTGTTGCTGCAGTGTGTTGTTGCCCTTTTAAATAGTGTTCGCACGCAGCTTCGTTTGTGTGTGTTTTGGGATGGTTACTGGTGAAGTTCAGTACTGTGTCTGTGTGTGTGGCTTTTCGGTGTACTTTTGTTTGGAGTTCCCTGTTTGTCTTGCACTCTACCATGACGTCCAGGAATGAGAGTTGTTTGTTCTTCTCCTCCTATGAGGTCCACCTGGCTGACCTTGTTACACTTACTGTGGGGACCGAATTGAAACATTTGAAATTCTAACTGGGCTGGACAGACTAGATACAGAGAGAATGTTTCTCCTGCTTGGGGAGTCTCAAACCAGGCAACATAGTCTCAAGATAGGGGTAGACCATTTTGGACTGAGATAAGGAAACAAATTTCACTCAAAGGGTAGTGAACCTATGGAACTCTCCACCACAGAAGGCTGTGGAGGCCAAGTCATTGAATATATTCAAGAAAGAAAGAAAGAAATTTCTAGCTTTTAGAAGCATCATTAGTTATGTGGAGAAAGTAGAGCTGTGACTTGAGTTAGATGATCAGCCATGATCATACTGAATGGTAGAGTGGTCTCAATGGGTTGAATGACCTTCTGCTGGTGGGTGTGTCTGTGTGGTTGTGGGGATGTGTGTGTGGGGTGTTAGATTGAGGGGTGCGTGAGAGATGCAGCAAAATCGGCAGAAAAATATGTCCAAAGTAAAGATGTTTTTATTGTCCAAATGCTGACGACAAACACAAAATATTTTGCAGAATATTAAATCACAATCCACACACATCCATAACAAGGTCAACAATCTAAAGGGAAAAATAGAGATACATGGGTCTGATCCAGTTATCATTATAGAAACATGGTGATCAGGCCTGAGAGTGAATATCTTTGAAAATCTTTGAATATCTAATGTTTACAAAGGACAGACAAGAAGGAAAAGGAACACACAAAAGCAGAGAATTCTGCAGTAACCCTTCTCCAAGACTCACTTGACTGATTGACTGACTGATTCCAGACTCAAAATATTAACTCTGTTTTCTCTCCACAGATGAGTTTCTCTGGCAATTTCTGTTTTTGTATGTTTCAGATCTCCAGCAGTGCTTTGTTTTATTTAAGAGGTAAAAGGAGGATGGGGTCGAACATAAAACGAGATGAGATCTGTATCATAGCAAAGGAATATCTCAAATTGGAAGAACAATGTGTAGAATCAGTTTGAATGGAGCTAAGAACCAGTAAGGGGCAGCAGGATTGGATGGCCTCTAAGCAGTAGTGGTGACATGGTGCATAGTATTAATCAAAACAGAGAAGTTTGAACTTTGCACTGCATAGTTATCATAGTTGACTTTAATCAACTAAGTGGTGTGATTGAACTAATTGAGAACTAAAGCTATGGAGGACAAGTTTCTGCAATGTGTTAGGGATTGTTTTTCAGGGCAGCTTGTTGAATTAGATCTAGAATTATGTAATGAAAGGTGTGGGATTAATCATCTTATTTATTAACTGTTAATAATTGATACAAAAATAGAAATTGCTGGAAAAGCTAAGCAGGTGTTTCAGCATCTGTGGAGAGAAAGAAGAGTTAATGTTTTAGGTCCAATGACCCTTCTTCAAAATGGTTCAGAAGAAGGGTCACTGGACCTGAAACATTAACTCTGTTTTCTTTCCACAGATTACTGCCAGTCCTTCTAAGTTTCTCCAGCAATTTCCATTTCTGTTTCAGAATTCCAGTATCCACAGTTCTTTAGCTTTTTTATTAATAGTTGTAATGTTGTAAAAGAACGTTTATAGATGACTGCATATAGTAGAATTTTACATCTTACATCTGAAAGTGAGGTCATTCAATTTGACTATGGGAAATTATGAAAGCATGAGGCACAAGTTGGCTAAGCCTTATTTAAAAAATACATTGAAAGGTATGAGTGCATATAAGTGATTGATAAAAATCAATTAGAAATTTGAAGCACAAAGGGACTTGGGAATCCTAGTTTAGAATTCGCTTAAGATTACCATGCAGGTTCAGTTGGCAGTTAGGAAGGCAAATGCAATATTATCATCCCATTTCAAGACAGCTAGAATACAAGAGGAGAAACATAAAGCTGAGGCTGTATAAAGCTCTGGTCAGATCACATTTGGAATATTGTGAGCAGTTTTGGGTCCTATATCTAAAGAAGGATGTGCTGACATTGGAGACAGTCCAGAGGAGGTTTACAAGAATGATCCCTGGAATGAAGGGCCTGCCATATGAAGGGCAGTTGAAAACACAGAGTCTGTACTTGATGGAATTTAGAAGGAGGAGGGGGGATCTGATTGAAACTTACAGAATGCTGAGAGACCTGAATAAATTGAATGTGGAGAAAATGTTTCCACTTGTAGGAGAGAGTAGGACCTGAGGGCACAACATCAAAGTGAAAGGACAACTGTTTAGAACTGAGATGAGGAGGAATTTCTTCAGCCAGAGCATGGTTAATCTGTGGAACTCATTCTGCAAAAGGCTGTGGAGGCCAGGTCATTGCGTGTATTTATGACAGGGTGAAATTGGTTCTTGATTGGTAAGGGATCAAAGGTTATGGTGGGTAGCAGGAGAATGGGATTGAGAAAATATCAGCCATGATCAAATGGTAGAGCAGACTTGATAGGCTGAATCACCTAATTCTGCTCCTCTGTCTTACAGTCAAATAGTGTTACAACAGACTCAATAGGCTAAGTGGCTACTCCTGTTACTATAATCCTCTGTTCCTGTGTTCTATTTCAGCAATCCAGAAGATCATTTCCCTACTGCAACTAAATCACTGAGGAGAATGGCACATTTGCTGAGAAAACTTTTCCTTTTGTATTACATTTTTAAAATGTTAAAGATCAGATTTTGTTTTAAATTGCAAACATTGATATCCCGCGATCTTTTTTTTCCCATCCACCTCACTATTTGGAATCCTGTCTGAAATAACTTTCATTCTGTACAAAGGATCATGTTCAGTCTCGTGACTTGCAAGGAAATTGCAGTAGATATTGGGTCTTTTCTGATAAGTGTGCTCTCATTTTGCGTGTATTCAGTGGTTACACATGCAGAAAATGATCCCCGTTCTTATTTTTGCTTTTGGATACTGGCTAAAGCTTTTTTTCAACAGGCTTTTGTCCGAGTTCTGGTTAAAATGAATCTCTCACAACTTGATTCCCTTATTTGTTTGCACTTCGCACGTACTGAACTTTAGGATAATAGTTCATTAGAAGAAACATTTTCAAGCTCTAAGATGATGGAGTAGTGCTATTTTTCATGATTTGCGTACTATTTATGAGAACCACTTACAATAAATCAATGAGCTTTAACATACTCCTACTTATATCCATAAGGATGGGGAGGAAAGATACCAAAAATCTAGACTTTATTGAAGCTCAGAAGGCTACTTTTGTATGAAGACCATCATTAAATCTCTTTGGGTAAAGATTCTGAATGTGACTTGGGGCTGAATCTCAAGTTTATTTTTGGCTAAGCACAAGTTTTGTTGAGTTTTTTTTAGTGTTTTGTTTCTTGCCACAAATCCTCCACAAATTCTTCACCAATCCCCACCTTCTCGCCCCTGCCTCACCGTTTTCAGTCTCTTGGACCACTCCCTCCACCACACTTCTGTTTTTGGTCTCTCAGACCACTCCCTCTCTTGTTCTGTTTTGGCCACTCATTCAACTTATCTGCACTCCCTGCAGATTCGTGATGTCCTCATCACAACATGCCCACCAACCTCCTTTTGTATAGCTGGCAAATTTGGATGGCGTACACTCTGACCCCCTCCTCCAAGTCATTGATAAAGGCAGAAAGTAATTGAGGGCCTAGGACTGATCATTTTGGCAACCTACTTTTTATATCTTCCCAATCCGGAAAAAGACCCATTAATTCTGATCCTTTATCTTTAGTATGTCAACCAGTCCTCAATCAATGCTGATACATTATCCCAATACTATCAGCTCCTACCTTGTGTGGTAATCTTTTATGTAGCGCAGTATTGAATGCCTTCTTAAAATCTAAGTACACTACATTTACTGGTTTCCCTTTATCAATTCAGCTTGTTATATCCTTAAAGAACCGATTAAATTTGTCAAAGATGACTTTTCTTTCACAAAACTATTTTGACTCTGCTTGATTGCATTTATCTTTTCTAAATATCCAATTGTTTCTTCTTAATTGCTGGACTTTAGCATTTTCCCAATGAAAAGTATTAGGTTAACTCTCTGAACAGGAACATCACGTTCACAGTTTTCCAATCTGCTGGAATATTCCCAAAATCCAGTAAGTGCTGAAATATTTCGACCAATGTCCCCGCTATCTCTGCAGCCACTTCCTTGAAAACCCTTGGATACAGGCCATTAGGCCTTAGTGTTTGTCTGCCTTTGGTTCCGTTGAGTTTTCAAACACTTTGTCACTCATGATGAAGTCTGTTACAAAATCTTTCTGCCCATTAACATTTGCTTATCTATTATCTTTAGCATTGTTATAGTTTCCTCCACCATGAAGGTTGGTTTACCTGCTATAGACCTGTTTCCTGTTATTAATTCCCAGTTAATTGCATCCTACAAGGGTTCCAAAAGGACTTTAGCTACTTGTTTTCTTTTCATGTACCCATCAAAGCTCTTGCAGTTTGCTTTTATATTTCCTACCAACTAGCTTTCATAATAAGTTTTCTGCCTCCTTATTAGCTTTTAAATCATCAATAGCTGGTTCCTAAAAGCTGGTTCCTCTGCCATACCTCTAGGTTATACTGTTTGTCTGCCTTAGTTTCCAAATACTTTTGTTAACTATGAAAGGTCGACCCTTCTCATCGCATTCTTCCTTTCAGTTGGAATAAGTTTTTTTTGCTGTGTGATATGAAATATCTGTTTCCATGTCTGTTTATCTTCTGACTTTCCCCGTAGTCTATTTTCCCATTCTGCTTCAGTTGCCTCTTTCCTCATGCTCCTGCAATCACCCTTATTAAAGTTCGGGACACTTAGAACATAGAACATAGAACAATACAGCACAGTACAGGCCCTTTGGCCCACGATGTTGTGCTGACCTATTATCCTACTAAGATCAATCTACCCTGCATACCCTACATTTTACTATCCTCCATGTGCCTATCCAAGAGTCGCTTAAAAGTCTCTAAAGTATCTGACTCCACTACCACTGCCGGCAGCGCATTCCGCACACCCACCACTCTCTGTGTGAAGAACCTACCTCTGACATCTCCCCTATACCTTCCTCCAATCACCTTAAAATTATGCTCCTTCGTAATAGTCATTTCCGCCCTGGGAAACCCATCTCATTGGAACAGCTGTTTCTTTCCCTAGTGTTGGTGCCAGTGTCCCACAAATTGTCTGAGATCTGAATCGTTTTCCATCAAACTGAACTTGAAATTCTACCATGTTGTGATCACTAACCCCTCAAAGATCTTTAATTATAAGATCTCTTATTAATTCCATCTCATTACACATGGCTGGATCTAAAATTGTCTGTTCCCAAGTAGTTCTGTGATGTACTGCTCTAAGAAACAATCCCTGATACACTCTTCAAATTCTCCTCCATGTAAGCCTTACTCATCTGATTTTTCCAGTCAATGTGCAAATTAAAACCACCCATGACAATCATAATGTCCTTCTGACATGTCTTCACTATTTTCCAGTTTGTATTTGATCAGGCAATTCTTCAGTTACTATATACAGCTACCATCTATGACTTCTTTCCCTTGCTATTTTCTGTTTACATTCAAATGAATTCCACATCACGACCTACTGCACTTTTATCATTATTCACCATTGTACTGATTGACTCCTTTATGACCAAAGCTACCCTATCCAATTTTCTTATTTTCATATTGTTCCTGAACATCAAATACTTTTGAATATTCACCAAGGCTCCATCGACAGCACCTTCCAAACCCATGAACATCTCCATCTAGAAAGACAAGGGCAGCAGACACATAGAAACATCACTGCCGCCACTTACCATCCTAGTTTGGAAGTAGTTCCTTCAGTGTAGCTGGGTCAAAATCCTGGAACTCCCTTCCTAACAACAATATGAGTCAATCTGGACCACATGGACTGCAGCAATTCAAAAAGGTAATTCACCACCACCTACCCAAGGCCAATGAGGGGTAGGCAATAAATACTGGCCCAGCTAGTGTCCATGGCCCAAGAGCGAGTTAAAAGAAATTTGGGTTCCCAGCCTTGGTCACCCTGTAACCACATTTCTGTCATGGTTACATTCATTTACTTCTCTTTATGCATTCAACTCATCTGTTTTGTTACAAATACTGAAAACATTCAGGTAAAGAGCCTTAAGAATAGGCTTTTTACCGTTATTACTCTCTCTGGTTCTAATTTCTGCTACCCTATTGTGCCAATTTTTCTGTCCCTTTTCATCACACTTTGATTTCAATTTGCCACTTCGTTATCCTTCAGCCTGTGCTCCCTCCTTTCTTTTGGGTCTTTCAAAGACCCCACAACTCTAGTTATATGATTCAATACGATATTAGTCCAGCATGGTTCGAATGAAACCTATCTCATTGGAACAGCTATCTCTTTCGCCAGTGTTGGTGCCAGTGTCCCACAAATTGGAACCCATGTCTCCCACACCAATCTTTGAGTCGTACATTTACTTCACTAATCATTTTCACTCTATACCAATTTGCTTGTGGTTCAAGTAGTAATCCTACCAACTTGTGTTTCCGATTTTTAACTTAGCCCTGAACTGCTCCTAATCCATCTGAACTTCTCTCCTAGTCCTAATTATCTATTTGTATAAATATGGACTGTGACAAGCTCCCCTTCACCCTTGAAGAGATGTCCTGAACCTAGGCATCATGTCGGTAAAATAGCCTTCGAGACTCTCTGAATTTTCTGCAGAGAATAACATTACCATCTTATCCCCTTATGATGACTGCATTTCACTATTCTCTCACAATATTTGAATGGTGCTCAAGACCACAATACTGTGGTCAGTTTCCTCACCCTCCCTGCAGCCTGTTCCCTCATCCACACCAGGAGGAAAGAACCTCAAATGTATTAACCAAGGGTGCCAGCCAAGGCTACTCCAGAGCTAAATTCTGGATCATCATACTTGCCTTATTCAGGGTCTCACCCACCTAAACTTGGCCATGGACCAAATTTGGTATAATTTATCCAAGAGCTATGACTCTGCTTCCTGAAACGGATTGTCCAGGGAATCTTCTCCCTCCGTGATGTATTTCAGTGTCCCAGCTCATCAACTCTAAGCTGAACATCCTTGAGCAGCAAACACTTGCTGCAGATGTGGTCACCATGGATCTCACCGATATCCATTAGCTCTCACATACTATAGCTGCAACACATCACCTGCACGGCCATCTCTATTCTCTTTAATTAATTAATTAAGTAGGATGTTAAGTACTTTAAAAGTGATTTTTTAAAAACTGTACTCTTCATCTGTAATAATGTTTCCTGATTTAAACCACTTGGCCAATCAAAAGAGACATGGAAATAACAATCACCAGTCATTTACTTGATTTCTTATAACATCAGACTTTGGTCCTGACAGGTTAAAAGGAGTCTGTCATTGCTTTTCACATGAAGGTTTGCAACCTTCTTTCCGAAGCCGCTGTGCACATTCTGTCAGGTTGCTCTGGAAACTCTCTCCTGTTTTCTATGTAACAATTGCCCCTACTCCTACTCACACTGTTTCAGAAGCACAAAGTCCTTCTCTCTCTTTCTCTTTTTGGAGCTGGTGACTGTTTCTGGGTCCTCCTCATTATTACTCCAGTTCATTCCTTTTCCAGTCTCCCAGTCCACTCCACCTTTCATGCTGTTTTAAGTTTTCATACTTTCAAGCTTTTTCAAAACAATATTTTTAATCTTTGTTTTAGCTTTTGTATTATCACAGTCTCAAATTTATTTAACAATCAAAAAATATGATCTATAACTCAGATTTTTTTCAGTATTTTGACAGTGAATGTTTGATTAGTTCAATGCCTACTTGCTGTCGTAAGAGTTGCTGCACTCTGTGGTTTAGCGGTGGGTATAAACTGACCTGGGAGAAGGGAGAATTTCCAGGATAGTGATTGCTTGATGCCACTTGGCAACTTTCTTCAGGTCAGCAACAAGTGACTTGAACTGACCACAAACAACCAAATTCACTCAGTGGTCTGGCCTAGTGTATGGAGGAGTGAAAAACAGTGTATTTTTAGTTACAGGCCATTACCATCTTGGCAAAAACCATGTTCATGAGAAGCTGTCAATCAGTTCAATGATTTTGTTGTGTGTATTTTGAATACTTTTTAAATTTGTTACTCATGCAAGAACCAATTTAATTATAAGACGTAATCACCCATTACTACAATAATACGGGAAAAATTAATACACGCTTACAGAAAAATAAGATATTACTAGAGAGTCAACATGGCTTTGTCAAAGGCAGGTCATGTCTGACAAATTTGATTGAGTGGTGATGGTGATGGGAGATTTTAATTTTCCCAACATTCACTGGGATTCACTTAGTGTTAGGGGTTTAGATGGAGCAGAATTTGTAAGGAGCATCCAGGGGAGTTTTATGGAGTAGGATGTAAATAGTCCAATTCGGGAAGGGGCCATACTGGATCTGGTGTTGGGGAATGAGCCCGGCCAGGTGGTTGAAGTTTCAGGAGGGGATTACTTTGGGAATAGTGATCACAATTCCGTAAGTTTTACAATACTCATGGACAAAGACGAGAGTGGTCCGAAAGGAAGAGTGCTGAACTGGGGGACGGCCAACAATAGCAAAATTCAGCAGGAGCTGGGGAATGTGGATTGAGAGCAGCTGTTTGAGGGTAAATCCACATTTGATATGTGGGAGGCTTTTAAAGAGAGATTGATTAGAGCGCAGGACAGACATGTCCCTGTGAAAATAAGGAATAGAAAGGGCACGATGAGGGAACCATGGATGACAGGTGAAATTGTGAGACTAGCAAAGAGGAAAAAGGAAGCATACATATGGTCTAGGCATCTGAAAGCAGACAAGGCTTTGGAATAATATCGGGAAAGTAGGACCAATCTGAAACGAGGAATTAAGAGGGCTAAAAGGGGTCATGAAATATCTTTAGCAAACAGGGTTAAGGAAAATCCCAAAGCCTTTTATTCATACATAAGGAGCAAGAGGGTAACTAGAGAAAGGGTTGGCCCACTCAAGGACAAAGGAAGAAAGTTACGCGAGGAGTCAAAGAAAATGAGTGAGATTCTTAATGAGTACTTTGCGTCGGTATTCACCAAAGAGAGGGACATGATGAATGTTGAGGTTAGGGATAGATGTTTGATTACTCTTGGCCAAGTTGGCGTAAAGAGGGGGGGGAAAGTGTTGGGTATTCTAAAAGGCATTAGGGTGGACAAGTCCCCGGGTCCAGATGGGATCTATCCCGGATTACTGAGGGATGGGAGAGAGGAAATAACTGCGGCCTTAACGATATCTTTGCAGCATCCTTGAGCTTGGGTGAGGTCCTGGAGGACCAGAGAATTGCTAATGTTGTCCCCTTGTTTAAGAAGGGTAGCAAGGATAATCCAGGTAATTATAGACTGGTGAGCCTGACGTCAGTGGTGGGGAAGCTGCTGGAGAAGATACTGAGGGATAGGATCTATTTACATTTGGAAGAAAATGGGTTTATTAGTGATAGGCAGCATGGTTTTGTGCAGGGAAGGTCATGTCTTACCAACTTGATAGAATTCTTTGAGGAAGTGACAAAGTCGATAGATGAAGGAAGGGCTGTGGATGTCATATACATGGACTTCTGTAAGGCATTTGATAAGGTTCCCCATGGTAGGCTGATGGAGAAAGTGAAGTCACATGGAGTCCAGGGTGTACTAGCTAGATGGATAGAGAACTGGCTGGGCAATAGGAGACAGAGAGTTGTAGTGGAAGGGGGTTTCTCAAAATGGAAAACTGTGACCAGTGGTGTTCGACAGGGATCCGTGTTGGGACCACTGTTGTTTGTGATATACGTAAATGATTTGGAGGAAGGTATAGATGGTATGATTAGCAAGTTTGCAGATGACACGAAGATGGGTGGATTAGCAGATAGTGAAGGGGACTGTCAGAGAATGCAGCAGAATATAGATAGATTGGAGAGTTGGGCGGAGAAATGGCAGATGGAGTTCAATCCAGGCAAATGCGAGGTGATGCATTTTGGAAGATCCAATTCAAGAGTGAACTATACAGTAAATGGAAAAGCCCTGGGGAAAACTGATGCACAGAGAGATCTGGGTGTTCAGGTCCATTGTACCCTGAAGGTGGCAATGCAAGTTGATGGAGTGGTCAAGAAGGCGTACGGCATGCTTTCATTCATCGGACGGGGTATTGAGTACAAGAGTTGGCAGGTCATGTTACAGTTGTATAGGACTTTGGTTCAACCACATTTGGAATACTGTGTACAGTTCTGGTTGCCACATTACCAAAAGGATGTGGATGCTTTGGAGAGGGTGCAGAGGAGGTTCACCAGGATGTTGCCTGGTATGGAGGGCACGAGCTATGAAGAGAGGTTGAGTAGATTAGGATTATTTACCTTAGAAAGATGGAGGTTGAGGGGTGACCTCCTTGAGGTCTACAAAATCATGAGAGGTATAGACAGGGTGGATAGCAAGAAGCTTTTTCCCAGTGTGGGGGACTCAATTACTAGGGGTCACGATTTCGAGGTGAGAGGGGAAAAGTTTAAGGGAGAAATGCGTGGAAAGTTCTTTACGCACAGGGTGGTGGGTGCCTGGAACGCGTTGCCAGCGGAGGTGGTAGAGGCGGGCACGATAGCGTCATTTAAGATGTATCTAGACAGATACATGAATGGGCAGGGAGCAGAGGGATACACATCCTTAGAAAATAGGCGACAGGTTTAGATAGAGGATCTCGATCGGAGCAGGCTTGGAGGTCTGAAGGGCCTGTTCCTGTGCTGTAATTTTCTTTGTTCTTTGTTCTTTGTTGTACTCAAGTTGCAAATACTCACTGCACACATTTGTTCTGGATCACACGGACATCCAGGAGCTCCCACATGCTGTAGCCATGACACTTATCCTGCCATCTTTAATGTGTTTTAATTAATTACCTGAATATTTTATTCAATTGTTTACTTTCCTTTTTTATAAACATTATTAACCTTACCACTGGTACCTATACTAAACAGATAGTTTGGTTCCCCTGTAGTGGAATATGAACCAATATTAGAGGATGACAAAGTTGGAAAAAATACAGGCAAAAGAGCATGTCCTTCTCCTCCAGAAACAACTCTAATCAGCAAAGTCCCAGCACTCCGTTCAAAGCCACACTCAGTGCTCAGTCACACTGAGATGCATGACTTTATATATTTCTGAAAAAGAATTTGTTGACCCCAGTTACAGAGCAAAACAGTTTCAGCAGCTTTCCTTAAATATCTAACTTCGACTGCTGCTAAAATTGAAATGGTAGATTTGAGTTAAATATTAAATACAAACAACACAATTTGTGTAATGAAGAGGTTTAGACTCCCTTACTCACTGACTGCCAGTATCCAGTCATCAATATTCCAGCAACATTAATGAAGACATGCACCAGAACTTCAGAAGGTCTGGCAGCATCTGTGAAGGAAAAAACAGAGTTAACGTTTCGGGCCGGGTCTGTCCTGAGGAAGGGTCACTGGACCCGAAACGTTAACTCTGTTTTTCCCTTCACAAATTCTGCCAGACCTGCTGAGCTTTTCCAGCAACTTTGTTTTTGTTCCTGATTTACAGCATCCACAGTTCTTTCGGTTTTTATTTCGTATGCACCAGAACTTGCCCAGCTGTCGTAAAACTGTTCCAGTAATTCTACGATGTTTGCATTACCTGACAATGTAGAACATTGCTCACACATGTCCTAGTCACAAAAGCAGGACAAATATAATTCAACCACTTAACACCATGGTCTACTCTCCATCATGAGCAAAATGATGGAAGGGGTCATTGACAATTGAAGGCAGTTCTGGTTGTTGTTGGTCAAACATTTCAGACCAATGGCACCTCTGCAGGAGTTTCTCAGGGTAGGATCTTAGATCTAAGCATCTTCAGCTGCTTCGTTAATGAGCTTCCCTCCATTAATAAGGTCTGAAGTAGGGATGACAATATTCAGACACAAGTCAGGTACTGGACCAGAAATAACGAAAAATTCAGCAAATATAACTGTTGCACAATGCAGGGTTCCACAATGCTGGAAATTCTGTGAGAAGTATTTCACTTTCTGATTCCGCAGAGCCTTTCCACCAACTACATGGCACAAAATTGGGAATGTGACTTTACATTTGCCTGGATGTCTGCAGCCTCAACGACACTCAGAAGCTCATAGCAAACAATGCATTACAATAACTCATCCCTTAAACAGTACCTTCCAAACAAGCAACTTCTACCACCAAGGAGGACAAAGCAGCAAATACACAGTAACACCACCAACTGCAAGTTTCACTCCTCAAGTTTCATTCTAAATGGGAACCGCTGTTACAGTTTTTTCACTGTTACTCGGTCAATATCCTGGAATTCCCTTACCAGGATCGTGGGTGTACCTACACTCTATGGACTGCAGTAGTTGAAGGAGGCAGTTATAATTAAGATAATTAGGAATGGGTAATAAATGCTGGCCTAAGCCAGTGAAGCCTGTGTCCCATGAAAGAATAAATAACAGGTTTCAGATAATTGAAGGATTTGAGAGTTTAAATAAAGAGAAACTCTCCTCTCTAGTGGGAAAGTCCAGAACAAGGAAGCAAAACATTGTAATTAGAGAGCAGCAGATCAAGAGTTATGCCCAGAAGATGACTTCACACATCTCGCAATGTAAAACTGCAACTCTGCCTAAAAAGCTGTTGAGGTCAATTGAAACTGTAAAAAAAGTCAAATTCATAGATTTTTGATCAGCAAGTATCCAATGGGCCATAGAACCGAGGTCAGTAGATGGAGTTAAGAATAGAACCTGAATAGAACGTAGAACAGAACAGCACAGGAACGGGCCCATGGGCCAATGATGTTGTGTCGAACGTAACGACAAATTAAACTAATCCCTTCTGCCAGCCCTTGGTCCGTATCCCTCCATTCTGTGCATATTCACGTGCTTATCTAAAAGTTCCTTAAAAGCCCCTAACATTGCAGCCTCCACCATGCAGCATGTTCCAGACTCTCCACCATGCTCTGTGTAAAAGACTTGCCCCTCACATCTCCTTTTGCACTTTTCACCCTCACCTTGAATGTATGTCCCCTAGATTTAGACATTTCAACTCTGGGGAAAAAATTCTGACCATCAACCCTATCCAGACACTCCAAAAGCTTGTGTTTTCAAATAAATCTGTTGGACTGTAACCTTGTGTGATTTTTGATCTTGTCCACCCCAGTCCAACACTGGCACCTCTACATTATGCATCTTATAATTTTATAGACTTCTATCAAGTCTCCCCTCAGCCTCCACTGCTCAAGAGAAAAGAATATTACAAATCTTCTGGTCCAGACGTAGGAGCACTACCACTGCACCACAAGACCCCAAGACTCAGGAAATATATTAAGTTCAACAACCATGATGAATCACTGCACCTGGAACCAAGACTTAATATCCATTAAATTGTCTCTTGTAACCACTACAGATGGAGAATGAGTGGGAAGGAAGGGCAGATTAGATCATACTAATGGATAAATACTTCTTAGTGGAAATGAAACTATCAATAAGCTGTCGGTAAGTTCAGGGCAGCATCATTCAAGTAAAAACAAATGTTTTTGTGGTACCATTGTGGGTCATGAATGTCACTCAGTTGCCTAGAAAAGCACAGCGGATCAGACAGCATCCAAGGAGCAGGAAAGTCAATGTTTCAGGCCAGAACCCTTCACGTTCACTTTCTTGCTCCTCGGATGCTGTCTGACCTGCTGTGCTTTTCCTGCCTCACACCTACAGATTTTGGCTTCCAACATCTGCAGTCCTTATTGTCTCCAAGTCACTCAACTGCCTGTCAGCATTTAACAAGAGCACAAAAAAGCTTTAGAACAAGTCTTCAGACTGGACCTTCAGCCAAAAAACAACAAATATCACCATATCATACATTTTCACCTCAGTGCTAACACAGTTGACCACTTGTCACCCCCTGTCAAGTTCTTTTGAAATGTACAGTTTTCAAGGCAATGCACATAGCTCTTTCAGGAGCCTGCACAGACACGATAGCTCAAATGGCCTCCTTCTGTACTGTAAATTCCACGATACTAATAGCATATACAAAGGCAAATAATTTTGTGACATTGTTTAAACATTATCAGATTTTATTACGTCATTTCCATACATTATTGACTGTCTTTTAGATAAAGATGACTTTAAAAATTGAAAATTAAAAACATTTCAATTATGTAATGAAACTAGTGTATAGAAAAATACCGTTTGTCTCAACTTGTCTGTATACAACATTTAGACTCACAGGAAATCATATTGACACTTCGCGTATGAAAATCTGCATCAGGAGCAAGATTAGGCCATTCAGCTTATCAATCCTGCTCGCCATTTGATAAGATCATGGCTTGTCTGTTTATGGCTTTAACTCCACTTCCCCATCATAATCCTTAACACGCCTTTTATCTATCTCCACCTAAAAAAAATCAACGACCACACCTTGACTGCTGTTTGGTGAAGGGAGTTCCATAGGTTCATGATCTCCTGAAAGAAATGAATTGTCTTAATTTCCATCTTAAATGGGCCCTCCCATATTTTTGAACAGTGTCCCCTTGTTCTGATCTCCTCCATCAGGGAAACGTTATCTTAAAATCCACCTTGTCAACTGTCCTCAGGATCTTACAAGTTTCAATAACTTCAACTCTTATTCTGCAGAATTCCTATGAGTATAGATCCATCTGTCCAACTTTCCTTCTTAGGTTAACACTAACATCCCTATTTTTATGTACCATTTCCCTTGCATCAAACAAAAGCATTCAGTCTCCCTTCCTAGATAAAAAGGTACTGCAGATGCTGGAGAATCCGAGATAACAAGCATGGGGCTGGATGAACACAGCAGGTCAAGCAGCATCATAGGAGCAGTTTACTTTCTGGACTTGCACACTTACTTTTAATGACTTATATACCAGGGCAGTTGGATCCTTCTATACTCCAGAGTTCTGCATTTTTTCTCCATTTAAACACTTAAATACTGCTTTTCTATTCATCCTGTCAAAATGGACAGGTTCACATTTTCCTAAGTTAAACACTATCAGCCAAGTTAACAGGGTGTGGAGCTGGATGAACTCAGCAGGCCAAGCAGCATCATAGGAGCAGGAAAGCTTTGTTTTCACACCTTGTTATCTAGGATTCTCCAGCATCTGCAGTACCTATTATCTCTGACACCATCAGCCAAGTGTTTTGGCCACTCACTTAATTTATCTATACTTATTTCCACACTTATTATCTCTTCCAAATTTGCTTTCCTACCCTTTCTGTCATCAGAAACTTTAGCCATCATGCATTAGGCCCCTTTATCCAGGTTATTGGTATCACTTGCTATTATTTGAGACTCCAGCACTGATATTTGTGGAACTCCACTAGTAGGTTTGCCGACTTGAAAATGACCCATTTATGCTGAGTGTCTGTTTCCTGTTAGCCAATCAATCCTCTGTCAATGTGAATATGTTATCCTATACCATGAGATCTTATTTTGCCTAGTAAACTTTAATGCAGCTGCATGCCAAATATCTTGTGGAAATCTAACTTCACTACATTTACAGATTCCAAAAGACCATAAGGAATTTGGGCAAACATGGGCCATTCAGCCCATCACATGAGTTGATGTGATAATCGTCAACTCTTCTTTCCTTCTTTTGCCCCTTAACCTTGACTCCCTTCCTGATTAAAAATCTGTCTGTCAACCTTAAATTTACATAAAGATTCAACCTAGACACCCTTCCATGGGAAAGAATTCTACAAATTCTAAGAAAAGAAATTCCTGTTCATCTCTGTCTTGAATGTGCAATCACTTATTGTGAGGTTATTCCATCTGTCCCTAGGCTCTCCCACAAGGGGAAACAACCTTTGCCATGTTTATTTAGTCAAGTCCCCAGATACCTTGTTTGTTTTAGTCGTGTTGCCTCTCAATCTTTTATATTCTAATAAGCCTTTTGTGAATCATACACGAGAACTCCCAAATCTGTCTGTTTGTGGAGCTTACTGCAGTCTTCCTCCATTTAAATAATACTCAACTCCTCTATTCTTCCTGCCAAAGTGCATAACCTCACATTTCCCCACATTATATTCCATCTGCCTTCCTTTTGTTTTTGCACTGTTACTTCCTCAAATTAGTCAAATATAATTTCCTTTTTCCAAAACTTAATGACTCTATCTGATTGCACTGTGATTTTCTAAATTCCCTTCTATAACTTCCTTAATAGATTCCACCATTTTTCATATGACTGATGTTAGAGTGAATGGCTTGTAGCTTCAGATCTCTGTTTCCTTTCTTTCCCAATAATGGAGTTAGATTCAATATTTTTTGACCTGAAGGGACCTTTCCATAACCTAGGGAGGTTTGGAAAATTGCATCCACAATCTCAACAACCATGTTCTTAAAAAAAGTAAGATGAAATCCATCAGGACCTGGATCTTCCAAATTTAAATTCAATAATTCTGTCAGTAGCCTGCCACCAACCTTTACAGAATTGGGTACATTTTCTTTCAACTTTTAAGTTTCCTCAGTTAGTCACAGATGATTTATCCTTGTTCTAGTACTTTTTTAGTTGGTATGTGTCTTTGCTGAATATTACAAAATAGCTCCTTTAGTATCCTCCACGACATGCTACTGATACATCCAATAACCTTATTTCCCCAAATGAAACAAAGAACTTCGGATGCTGAAGATCTGAAACAAAAACAGAAATTTCTGGAAAATCTCATCAGGTCTGGCAGCAAATGTGGAGAGAAAGCAGTATTAATATTTCAAGTCCAGTGACTCTTCTTCAGAACTGGATTTCCCGGTTTACTTTATACCTCTGCCTTCATAACTTCATAATTATTGTCATTTAAGTTAAAAATTCTGGTCTTAGACCGTTGCTAGCCTTAATCTTACACTTTTCTCCCTCAAACAGAATGCAAAATTTGCTCGTGTTGTGACTATTGCTATCTAAGGGCATCTTTAAATCTGTGTTAATCTATTCCTTTCTTACTTGTGATTATTAAGCTTCCCCTTAAATGCAGCTATTCACCTCAGCTACATCATATAGTAACAAGATCCATGTTCTCATCACTTTTACGAAAAAACTCATTTCTTGAAAGGGCTATAACTTTAAAATCAGAGCCTTGGTGAATAAGAGAGAAGTCAAGAGATGCTTCACAACGTGGAAATGTTGGAAAAGTGCTAAAAGGTTCTCCCAGCATTTCACAGAAGCGTCATAAAGAAAATTAACATTGAACCATACCCACAGATATCAAAGCAGGTGATCACTCAGTTGGACAAAGAGATAGGTGTGAAGGAATGTTTTAAAGGATCGGGGGACGGTGGAGGAGAGAGAGAGAGAGAAAATACAGACAGACAGACAGACAGAAAGCTGAAAGAACTGGTGATATTCAAGGAGAGGTTTGCATGGCTTGGTGTCCAGACAGCTGAAGGCACAATCTCCAATAGTGGGGCACAGACAATTGGAAATGCTCAAGAGATAAGGTCATATGTACTGTTCTATGTTCTACACACAGCCAAAGGAAATTACTGATACAGAAAAAGGTGAAGGCTTGGGAGATATGATAATAAGGAGGAGAGTTGTCACATTGAGATTTCACTTAACGGAAGCTAGTTTAGGTTAGCGAGCATAGTGGATGGTGGGTGAATGAAACTTGCTGTAAGTGAGGAAGTGGCAGCAGAATTTTGAATGAACTGAAGTTTGCACAGTGTGGAAGGTAGGAGACCACCCTAGACTACATCTGAATAACTGAAACCAGAGATAACAAAGGCATAGATAAGGATTTCAACAGCAAGTGTGCTGAACCAGGGATGGAGATAGGTGGTGCATTAGGGGTAGAAAGAGCCTTACGACATCTTAGGGAATACCAATTTGTACACATGTTCCAAGAAAATGTAGAGCATGCTTTTATTGCGCTCACAATGATGCCTCAAATCACCACATGATATCAACTTCAATGTCTCCTCAGTGAGGTGGGGAATATACTTTCTGTTGATGGCTATCAGAACACTGATTTCTGTCTTCATTTGGACTAACTCCCAGAGGTGGGCTGCTAAAACCTGAAAATAATAACATTGAAGTACAGCTTCAGGAACTGCAAGGCAGTAAAGGACATCAACACCCTTCATTCTGTACAGTAACTGAACTTTGCTGTAAAGAAAATGTTTCAAATGCTCTAGTCTTATGTTCAGTCAAAAGGCTAAACTCACTGCGGCTTCAGGTTCGTCACGGTGACACATAGCTCATGTTTGTTTAGAAGTGAGTTACAAAATTACAGTCATTGTTCATTGATGAGGTGATATTCAAGTTGTGTCTGAAATATAATACGCCATTTTTGTGAACTCAGACCACGTATAGGCATTTCATTATGCCCAAATGAAATAGGATTTGAATGTGAATTGATGCCATCATGCAAAAAAAAGACTCTCCTCATGATCAGCCATTATGGAGAGCCATCTATTGTATAGTGATTAACTCTATGTCTTGCTTTTTTACATAAATTCAATATACTCTGTTAATATTCCAGTTACCATATCCTTCCTGGGTCATATTCTGATAATTGGGTATTACAGGTGAATGATTAGGTAATAGAGGGGCTGACACTGGATTAGTTACTGTCTAACATTTTCATTGAACAGGGCCTTTGACAGGAGAGGGTACCTTTAATCCTTTAAGCAATAGTTAAGGTTTTGCAATTAAGGAAGAAATTCTGACAACTGATCTGGAACTAGAAATAACAACAGACATCATTTAAATGGATTCAAAAACAGAAGTTGCTGGAAAAGCTCAGCAGTTCTGGCAACATCTGTGAACAGAAATTGGAGTTAACGCTTTGGGTCTGGTGACCCTTCCTCAGAATGGTCATCAATGCTAGCACAGTTTTTTTTTCATAATTTAATCTGTGCATAAAGCAAATTGCATTTAAAATAGTGGACATCTTGGTTTCAAGATATAGTACCACTTTTGGTTTGGTCTGATAAGGTGGATATGAAATATTTTGGACATGAAAACGAATAAACTTATTCCCCTGAATAATGCATTAATTTCAAATGCTAAAGGCATCTTATCTCTGAAAAGAGATACATGTTGCTGAAGCTTCCAACTTGCATTCATCAGGAAAACTGTAAGAATGCTACATTTCAAATAATCATAATTTTTAATACGACTGGTAAAGAGAGAGCAGGAGTAAGCCATTCGACCCCTTGAGCCTGCTCCACCACTTGATATGATTGTGCCTGATCATCATTAACATAATTTGCCCGTCCCCCATATCACTTGAACCCTTTAGCTGCAAGACCTATATTTACTTGCTTCTTGAAAACACATAATGTTTTGGCCTCATCCACTTTCTGGGTGCTGATTAATTAGCAAATCGACATTAATTGGCTGAGGTGTTGCTACGGAGAAGGTAATGGGGAACTGTAGGCTCCTCAAGCTCCCAAATAGTTTAAAACTGGCACAAGAGTTGTATGTTGTTTCTAGCAAGAGTAAACAAGCTTGATGAATTAGGTTAACAAGCATGGGGCTGGATGAACACA
>JAHRHZ010000061.1:30399963-30412093 GCA_024137785.1 Ginglymostoma cirratum
AGCCTTCCTGCTCCTCTGATGCTGCTTGGCCTGCTGTGTTCATCCAGCTCTACACCTTGTTATCTCTTTCCTTAATGGACACTGTGCTTGAAGCCAATCACGGTCAACCTGGAAAAGATGTGGCCGATGTGAATGCTATAAGTCACTGCAGCTGCTGGGGAAGCAAGCACATTGGTGCAGAAAGCCTTTGTGTGGTTACACACAACCTCTGTGTTGCTCAGGTAGAATGCATTTCTGTTCACAAATGTCTTTGGCTGCTGCATTGGTGCCTTTATTGCAAGGTGGGTGGGGTCTGCTATTCTGTGAACTAATGAGAAACTACATATGGAAATGAAGCCCCTTCACCCCTGTATCTGAAACAGCACAATTGTGGGAAAGTTAATGTGGTTCCCCCACCCATAGAGTGAATCAGTGATGGTCATGTGCTGGTGGGTGGCCGACTGAGTGATGCAACATGGGTCTATGGCAGGCCGCCAGAAGGAGCTGGCTGGTTAGAAATTAAAGGTCACAGTAATCTTGAGTGCAACAGACTCATGATCAATCAACTCTCATGTCCTGTGAGATCTTTCTCCACCATGGCACCAATTTCTGTTGTCATTTCTCTTGATATTTGGAGCATTCACCATGCATTGTTTCCCAAACGTGTGGAGAAACTTTCTTCTGAGATGACACACCTTTAGTTCAGGGTAACATCTCTTCTTCGTCCTTTCTGCTTTTGTCTGTGGTTGCTACTCTGCCTCCTGCTTGGGCTTCCTGAATCTATCTGCACATTGCTGCCACTGCTTTTCCCCTATCCCCTGAATGTGGGAAGGGGCCACACTCATTTATTTTAGCTGTTCCTGGTTGAGTCATGTGGACCCAAATGCCATTTCTGCAGGTTTCTGGAACCTCCTCATCCCTGTGAAATCTGGCCTGGAATGTAGCAGAGATAATGGAAGGACTCAGTGTGGTAAATTACAGACACCATCAAGTCCCACTGCCTTATCTTAAGGTAGTAGGATCTGTCCAAGATCCACCGTATCAATATCTGTTTTTTTTTAACCTTATTCAAAGCAGAGTATAAACTGGTCCATGGACACAGTATAGAATAAATGCTATTGAAACGGTTGCCTGGTTTACAAGCTGTTGAATTCTCTTTTCAAGATAAAAGATTCTGTGATTGTAAGTTCATTATGACTTTTAATGTAATTTTCAATATTCTTCCCAAAAGACAGCATGCTTTCTCCCTGCATCTTACTACAGAGAATAACGCAGTATGAACATAGTATTGGAGGTGTGTCTGTTTGATCCGTAATCATTTGCATTATACAGCACTGAAAATTGATTTGAAAATTTGTTGTCAATATGTCTGGGAGATGTGCTCACTTTCTGCAATAATAGGAGATTGAGTCAGATATTGATTATGTATTCTGACATGAGCAAATTAATACAAGGGGCTGTTTCTTTGGACATTCTTTGGATTTCTTTACGGGTATAATTTATCTGAAGCTCATAAAATCCCTTTATAGTCTTTCCAGTTGTTGTGTCTTGTTGATGGATGCCGCAAGCCGATTGTTTACCTGATAAGATTTCAAGATAGATCACTGTGTAGACTGTCAGAGCTGTCAGATTTATGGTCGGACATCAGTGAGAGGACTTGTCTATCCATTTTCAGTTTGTCATGCTCAACTGACCAACCAATCACTGATCTGTTAAATTTCTGTAGAAATACTTGTTGGGCTGAAGGTAGAACAGAAGCTCCAAGAGACATTCAAGTCCTACTCAGCACCTAAGTCCCGTTGTATCAACTGCAATCCCACAAGCAAGGTCAGTGGGTAGTCTGCGCTGAAGGGAGGCAGGAGGCTCCTGCACAATATAAATGCAGGTTTTGACCAGTTGGGTTGCTTTTCCTGTTTCAATTCTGTATGGTCTAGTAATTCAGTGTGATACTCAATATAGCGTGGGGCTAGATGCAGGTGGAGTGAGGTACTTTGCAGCATTGCCTGAATTTTAGGCTATTTCCTGCATCCTTTAATGGGAATCATGTATCATCATAACTTACTGGTAGCTGATAAAAGCATTGTGAAAACAGTGAAGGTATCTGAAAGATTAGTGAAAAATGGGACCAACTATGTATTTCTTTCAACAAGATTTATTGATTGAGAGAGAAATAGAGGAACAATGAAGAAAGGAATGAGATGAAGTTGAATCAAAACAGGTATGGAGTCATAGTCATATAGCATGGAAACAGAAACAAAAACAGAAATTGCTGGAAAAGCTCAGCAGATCTGGAAGAACTGTGGAGAGAAATCAGAGTTAACATTTTGGCTCCAGTGACCCTTCCTCAGAAGATGGAACAACTTGGAGATACCCACAGCCATCTGGAACTTCCCTTCTCTCTGACTCCAACCCCTCCCCCAATTCCATCTCCTGTTGTATATCCCTCTTGACATTCCGCTCTCTGATGCTGAACATTCTGTACTCAGCAAAGGTCTCAGTTTTATCCCTCTGCATCTCCATTTTAATGAATTTCGGGCACAACATGATGTCAAATTCTTCTTCTGTCACCCTCGCCTCCGTGTCCATTCCTTTGGACAAGAGTCCTCTCCCTGTCCTACCGACCTCTTCGCCATACTCCTTCCACCTGGACCCCTCCCTCTGGCTGTTTACCTGCACTCGACCTGTTCATTGACAACATTCAAAATGACATTGGTCACCTCAATTTCACTGCCCAACCCAACCCATTCCAACTATTCTTCCAGGAACTGTCTGCACTTTGTGCCCTCTGATCCAACCCTGACTTTGTAATTAAGCCTGCTAAGGGTGGTGCTGTTGTTGTCTGGTGGATTGGCCTTTACATTGTGGAGGCTGAGCACCAGCTGTCAGATACGCCCTGTTATCTCCCCCAGACCATGACCCCACCATGGAACATCAGGCCATTGTGTCAACTACAGTCACTGACCTTATTTCATGTGGTGATCTCCATCCCACTGCCTCCAAGTCGATAGTCTTCCACCCTGCACAGTTCACTTCTACTTCCTTCCCAAAATTCACAAACAGGATTTCACAGGCAGGCCTATTGTTTCTGGCTGCTCCTGCCCTACAGAAGTCATCGAGTTCTGAGGAAGGGTCACTGGGCCAAAACATTAACTTTCATTTCTCTACATAGATGCTACCAGACCTGAGATACCAAGGTGTAGAGCCGGATGAACACAGCAGACCAAGGAGCATCAGTGGAGCAGGAAGGTTGATGTTTCGGGCCTAGACCCTTCTTCAGAAAACCTGTTGAGCTTTTCCAGCAGTTTGTTTCTGATTTACAGCATCTGCAGTTCTTTCGGATTTTATTCTTCGGACCAACTAGCCCACACTGATCAACCTCCTCTGCTCCAGTGAAAATGAGTCCCAGCCTATCCAGTTTATCTTTATAATTTAAGCCCTACATTGCCAGCAATATCCTGGCAAATCTTTTCTGCACTGAAGAAACAGAGAAGAAAGGAATAAAAAAAGATTGAGAGAGAAAGAAGGAGCCAAATGAAATGTAAGAAAAATATAAAATTTAAAATTCAACAATTTTAAAACATCTTCTCAATTGACTCAACCAGAAATGAACTTGAACACTTTAAATTGATCCATTTCTTGACCGGAGAGATTGTTAATACAATGCTGAGCAGTCATCATATCATTAAAAATTTGTGTAGGTTTGACTTTCTGTGGCTAGTTTAATGAGAACTTAATGTGCAGTTCTAAAAATATGGTTAAAAATAACAGAAATTTGTTTTTAAAACTTCATTCATTCCCTGTGAGCATCACTATTTAGGTCAGCAATTATTGGCCGTTCATAATTGGATATTAAGCATTGCTGGGGTTCAAGAGTCACATGACCAGGTGAGGACGGCAGTTTTCTTCCCTAATTGACATTAGTGAACCAGATGGATATTTTTTCCTTAACAATCAACTACAGCTACATAATCATCATTAGATTCTTAATTACAGATATTTAATTAAATTCAAATTCTGCCATCTGTTGTGGTGGGATTTAAACCCTGATTCAAATTAATAGTCTCTAGATCAATAGTCTAGCAATTATATCACTCTAAGGCTAAGGGACTGAGAAGGGGCAGATTGTCTCAATCAACATAACTCTTCAGTATTTGCAAAAGAATGGTCCTGACTATACCCAACCAGCCCATGCTCATAAAACTCACAACATCAGGCCAAATCTTACCAGACCCTGAATGACATGGGCTGTGGAGAGAAATTTACAAGAATCATGTGAGAAATGTGGGAGGTTGTTGTAGGAAATGGGGTTGAATAAGAGGGAGAAGGTGATGGACTCAGTAATGAGAGTGGTCGAGCATGAGCTTTTGTGGGAGGTGGATGCAGTCGCAGAGATAGAGTCAGTGTGAGTTTGTAGACTGAAGATGGTGGCACTTACCCTGGTGGAGTGAAGAAAGTCATTGGCCATCATTCTAAACTACTGGGCATTACTCCAGATGGCTAGATTCATAGTGACCTGGATGGCAACATTGGACTAGGCTGTCAGGCTTTGTTGTTTTGGCTTCTTGTGCCAGTCCTGAAGTACCTATCCACCAGGTCCCTGTCTGAAAAGTGGGCCACCAAATTCCCTTTCTTTGCCATGTTCAGGGCAAATGTCACAAACTGTGCAGGGCAGTCTGTAATGTCAGTGCTTTTTGTAGTGTTGGGCATGAAAACATGTATCTCCAGTCTCGATTGTTTCGGGTTAACCATTAAGAGCTAATTGGACATGACAATGAGCAGTTGAAGCAAAGATGAAAAGTACATGAAAGTAGGCCTAGTGTTTTAAAAAAAGCAGGCTGTTTTTGCTGGGAGGTAACTGCGTAACCTTGATTGTCTGTGGGAACCATTCTTTTATGTCGTCAACACAGAGCCACCTGGAGATGTTTTCAACATATTTTCTGCACAATGGAATGTCTGAAAAAATGCATGAAATGGTGGTACAGCACATAACCAGTATTACTAGTATTAATAGCAGAGACTTTGTCCCACTAGTTGAACTTTCCCCATTGGACCAGGTTTGTGAGACTGGGGCCATGGAACCTATGATAGAGCTTCAGGTGCCAGCCGGCCAAAGGCCCCAGCAATTGAAAATCATTAACTTACATATATAAAAAATGGTTTAGGCTAATAAGTTCTCAATACAATACAATATCCTTTTACTGTCTCATTAGTTTGTATATGGAGTAGTTAAGGCTAATAAATTTCCTCATTAGTTTATATTTAGGAGGGAGATTGAGCGAATAAATTAGACATATATTGAAATGCAAGTGTCTTGTAATCATTTCGTCCAGACCTTAAACAACCTGTTGGGTACTTTCAGCCTAACAATATACTTGTGCACATGCATAGTAACTTTTTAACAATGGCTCCAGCGCCAGGAATGATGGCCTATTCCTGGATATCCTGGCAGTGGTGAGTTCTTCTGGTAATGGCAACTGGTATGGAATGCCTTGCCTGCAGCAGTTGTAGACTCGCCAACTTTAAGGGCATGGTAGAAACAAGCTAGCATTGAATGAGAGGGGCGTGTTGAGGGAATAGTAGGTAGTTAATGGGATGGGTTTGGGATGATTTGTGAGAAACCATCCTCCACCATGTGGAAAGAAACCCTCTGTGAAACTCGGTAAAAATGACACTCTTACAAAATATGGCAAGAGTCTGCAATTGGACAACATTTGCTAAATAATGCAGAGTGTATGAAGAATTAGGTTAATGATCAATTGGGAATTGTCAGTCAAGTTCACGGTGTGGTGCACTTATGGAGTCATAGAGTCATAGACCTGTACAGCATGGGAACAGACCCTTTGATTCAACTCGTCCATGCCAACCAGATATCCTAAATTAATGTTCCATTTGCCAGCATTTGGTCCCTCTCCCTCTAAACCCCTCCATTGTGTATATATATATATTCATATACACATCCCGATTCCTTTTAAATGTAATTGTACCAGCCTCCACCACTTCTTCTGGCAGCTCATTCCATACACACACCACCCTCTGCATGAAAAAGTTGTCCCTTAGGTCCCTTTTAAATGTTTCCTTCTCACCTTAAACCTATGCCCTCTAGTTTTGGATTCCCCCACCCTGGGGAAAAGACCTTGACGATTCATCCTATCCATGCCCCTCTGAATTTATACACCTCTGTTAGGTCACCCCTTGTGTGTGCTGAAAGCTGCATGCAGTAATACACAGGATGCCATTGTTGCAGACTGAAAGAGCATGTATTCACAATGTACCTGTTTCATGTCAACAATATAGGTGACAGCCATTTTCTGGTTCATTTCTCAGAGCAATGCCTTGACCAATCTGTCTGGTTTAAAATTTAAACAAAGCTTGGCAGTTAACTGTCAGTCATTATTATGATCTCCATGGTTATGCCTCTACCAATTCAAATCCACTTGCTAACTAATCAGCACTTAGTATACATGTTGATTGTGCTTACATTAGTATTTCTTCAAATTGTCCTGATGAGCGCAAGAAAAGATATTTCAACAAAATATGTCTTTTTTTTGCAATATTTCAGTTCTATACTGCCTAAAACCTAGATGATATGTTGCTTGTTTGAAGCTAGCTGCAGAGTGGCAGATAGAGGCCAATCTGGAGATTCAAAATTCAAAGCTTTGAGCATACTGCTTGAACGTGTGCATCAGTAATCATGTGCATTGTGTACATGCCATTATTTTTCCAGATATGATCTGGCTGATAATTAGATACTTTTCTTTGGTTAGCTGGATCTCTGCATTATATAATTCACAGTAACATTCTCGCTACTGGATTATGTTCATTGCCCAAGTACATGTCACTTGATTTCTTTCTCAGTTTTAGTTTGTTTCTCAGGGAAATAAAAACGTTGCTGTCTAACATTTTTAAATTTTCAAGATTTATAGATCTCTAGAGTCAAGGGACTTCACTGCAGTAAGTGGAGTAAATTAGTGTTGAACTGACAAGCCTATAAATAGCTTGTCAACTTTTGATCACCCATAAAATGTAAAGATCTGAATGGTGCTAGTTATTTTGTTACAGTGAGTCTGCTCCATGGAATTAAAATTTTATTGAAGATTTTAATTAGTGTTGTTGACCCGCACAACTCAAATTTACATATTACATTGAACCATGAAACAGTATCATACATCCTCCCTTGATTGATTAAGTATGAAGAACTAGCTGTGTTTCACCATATATGTAGATCGCTGTTATGGCTGGATATTAGGTATTGACATTGGACTAATTTCCTGTTGTGAGGATGACGGTAACACAGGAAAACCAATTTAGATGTTGGCAGTATTTGCTAAAGAATCAGGGAAAGTTTTTTTTTGACCTGTGTGGGTGATTTTTTTTGGAAGGAGAGCATCTGATGTTCAGTTGTGTCACAAGCAGTAGAATCCACCAATTCATGAAGACTTGGTGCTCATTGGATGGAATTTGGATAGACTACAAGCAACGTATAATGCAAGTTATGAGCTCCCTGGTTACATTTGGTTCTTTAAACCTTCACGTTGGATCTTACTGAATTCCAAACATTTGGAAGTGAAAGTCGGCAGTATTCACAGCCGAAAAAGAGCCCTGAATCTTATGAGTATGACTACTCAAAAAGCCTGCCCTGGCTTTTTAAAGTGCTGACCATAATAGAACAGCGTAGATAATCTCAATGGGAATCAGTTAACCTTTTAGTTTGCAGAGAAACTAATTATTTGTCATTTGTGGCATTTTGAATGTGCCTTCTTGGCAAAATTTTAAAATGCATTTTGTGTATTGCTGTGTTTTTGATCACCTTTTTGTGTGTGTGTGTGTGTGCTGAGTCAGTTAATCTTAACCCCAGTCACATTACTGTTTTTCTCAATTTCAATTTTTGAAATATGTGGGTGTCATATACAAGGTCTGTATTTGTTGCCGTGGAACGAAGTGACTAGCTGAGGCACTTCAGAAGACAGTTAAGACTCAAACACATTGGTGTGAGTCTGGAGTCACAAGTAGGTTAGACCAGGTAAGGAGGCAGATTTCCCCCTTAAAGGATATTAGTGAATTAGATAGATTTTTATGATTACTAATTTTATGATTACTGTCGCTGAGACTTGTTTGATAATTCCAGAGTTATTAACGTATCATAAATAGCACCTGTTCCTCTGGTCGAATTTGAAACTGTAAGCATCAACTTGGATTGTTGGAATATGAGTGAAGTGCCACAATCAACAGGCCACCATCTCCCCCTTCATCCAGGATATTATCCTTTAGTAATAACATTAGGCTGCGATAGGGTTACTGATCTCTTACTGATCTCATCAACAGAAACCACTGGAATGTATTTTAAAATAAATGAACATAATAAAACAGTGATTAAGTATATTTTTTGTGTATTACAATCTCAGCTATTAAGATTTGGGTCACAGAAATGACCTTGAGGTGCAAGAATCTATTCAGTGCTTAGCTCCAGGTAATTTAACATACCCGGTTTTTCAGCATCGCCTGGATATCTATTATAAAGCACTTCACCATAAGCCGGCAGACTGACTGCGCAATCATTGCTGCTCTTATCAGGCAATTTGTGCATAAGAGGATATGGATTGCATGACCAGTCACTGTCCATACTGAACATGATGATTACAGGCAGTCTGTAGACCCATTCTCTGCACTTCTTGGCACTTCTGGGTTAGGAGAGAGTTGGAAGCATGTTGCTATATATGCATTTGAAAATTAGCTAGAAGTGATTTCCCAAACTACACTTCCTTGTTAGTGACTCTTAGCAGGACGTCAGATTACCTACAATACTTATAAGAAGTGTTCACTGATTTTTACAAACAAAGTTGATGGGTCTGCAAATCTGCCATTACATCTGTTCAACAAATGGGTGTATGTCTAATGCAACTTCCGTTTCCAGAAAGACAGAGGTCCTCAACGCAATTACAAGTTGTGGACCAGGCTTATGTTGTCAGAAGCTGAATGTAGGTATTACTGTTCGTTCACAAAAAATATACACGTGTTAGATCACAGTTGCAGCATGCTGGCTATTAAAAATAATGTGGCTTGAATTTAAGGAGGGAGAAGGGAGCTGGGAAATAAATAGAGAGAGGAGGGGTGGGGCTAGGGAAGGTAGGTGGGATGGTGATAGGTGAGTGCAGGTAGGAAGTGCTGGGGAGACTCCAGTGTCACAATGATACCACCCGGAAACTGGAGGAGCAACACCTCATACACCAAGCCCCCGGCTTCATCTCATGTCCAACCCTCCCTCTCATCCCCGCCTCCTTGACCTGACACAACCTGTTCAGCTTCTCTCCCACCTATCCGTCCCTCCCACATCACTGACCAATCCCCACCACTGCCTACCTGCACTCACCTATCACCATCCCACCCACCTTCCCCAGCCCCACCCCTCCTCTCTATTTATTTCTGAGCTCCCTTCCCCCTCCCCATTTCTGAAGAAGGATCCCAACCCAAAATGTTCACTTTCCTGTTCTTCTGATGCTGCCTGGCCTGCTGTGTTCCTCCAGCTCCATGCTGTTTTGTCTCTGACTCCAGCATTTGCAGTTCTTACTGTCTGTGGCTTGAATTTACATTTCTAGCATGCTGAATACTTCCTGTTGCCTGACAACTCCATTCCAATGTGAAGGAATGTCTCAGATTGATGTTATTTGTGTGTGAGCAAATGATTAGAGGTAATGTGATGGAATTATTCAATGGACATTTATGTGTCCATTGTAAGAATTCAATGAAAATTGAGTCTCCCCATTTATTTAGTGAATGGTATCTAGAATAATACCTAAAATTTCCCAGCTACTGAATTCCATTTTTCCTTCTTTTAGCTGTGCCCGTGTTACATGGGGTCAACACTCACAAAGATTGTTGACCACTTTTATATCAACATCATTTTTTAGGATTTGTCAAGTGTTTTGTCTTTTATAAGCAAATGCCCTTCATGTTACTAACTCTCCTCCAATGTAGCAGGCCTGGGATTAACAGTGATGTCATGAGAGAAACAATGAAAGCGTGAGGCACAAATTGGTTGAGGTGGATTAAGGAAATACATTAAAAGGCATGACTACTTGGGCAATGGACAGTCTTCGAGGAACTATTACATGGCTTACACCAGCTATACATTCCTACAATGTGTAAAGACTGAAAGATCATTCAGCTGCAGCTGACAAAGAAGTTCACAGTTGTATAAGACTTAAAATAAGCTCATGAAGTGGCCACAAACAGTAATGAATCTGAGGAATGGGAATGTTTTAGAGTGCAACAAAGGAAGACCAACAAATTGTTAGGGAAAGTCAGAAGCCAGACAACACCAGATTATAGTCCAACAGGTTTATTTGACATCGCAAGCTTTCATACCACAGTGTCATTTCACCTGATAAAGGAGCAGCATTCCAAAAGCTCATGATTTCAAATAAACCTGTTGCACTATAACCTGATCTTTTCTGACTTTGTCCACCCCAGTCCAACAGTGGCATATCCACATCATAAGGAAAGGTCTGCAAAAAGCTTCAGTGGGTATCTAAAAGAGACATGTTTCACACAAGGGAAAGTGGGTCCATTAGATGCAGTGATAGGAGAACATAAAGAGAAATGGCAAAGAAGCAAAATGATTTAACAAGGTGTAGAGCAGGCCAAACAGCATCAGAGGAGCAGGAAAGGTGACGTTTCGGGTCGAGACCCTTCTTCAGAAATGGGAAATGGCAAGAAACTTTGTTTCTGTTTTCACTGAGGAAAACACAAGAAATCTCCCAGAAGTGGGGTCCCAAATGGCTAGGGAGAATGTGGAGTTAAAGGAAATTAGTATTAGGATGAAAGTTGTATTAGACAAATTATTGGGCCTGAAAGTTGATAGGTCTCCAGGACTTGACAGCGTGAATCACAGAGTGTTAAAAGAGATGGCTATAGAGACAGTCAATGCCTTGGTGATTGCCTTCCAAAATTCTACAGGTTCTAGAATGACCCCTGTAAACTTGAAGTTTGCACATTTCACCCCACTATTTAAGGAAGGAACAAGAGAAAAACAGGAAGTCTGGGCCAGTCACCCTTGCATCAGTAGTAGGCAGAATGCTAGAATCTATCATAAAGATAGTGACAACTGGACATTGGATAAAACTGATCTGATTAGGCATAGTCGGGATGGATATCTGAATAGAAGATCATGTTTTACAAACTTGTTGGAGCTCTTTGAGGAACTAATTACTAGTAACACTAATAAAGTGGAATTGATGGATGTAGAATGTTTCGATTTTCATTAGGCTTTTAGTAAGGACTCCCACAGGAAGTTGGTTAACAAAATCAAGCACTTTGCATGGGTAGTAATGTACTGGCATGGTTTAAGGATGAGCTAACAGACAGAATGTTGAGATTAGAGATAGAAGTTTGTTTACTCTGGATCACGTTGACATAAGGAGGGAAGAGGTGTTGGGTAGGCTAAAGGATATTAAGGTGGACAAATCCCCAGGACCGGATGGGATCTATCCCAGGATGCTGAGGGAGGCGAGAGAGGAAATAGCTGGGGCCCTGACAGATATCTTTGTAGCATCCTTAAACACAGGTGAAGTGCCGGAGGACTGGAGAGTTCCTAATGTTGTCCCCCTGTACAGGAGGGTAGTAGGGATATTCCAGGTAACTACAGACCAGTAAGCCTGACGTCAATGGTGGGAAAGTTGCTGGAGAAGGTACTGAGGGATAGAATCTATTTATATTTGGAAAAGAATGGACTTATCAGTGATAGGCAACATGGTTTTGTGCAGGGGAGATCATGCCTTACTAACTTAATAGAGTTTTTTGAGGAAGTGACCAAGTTGATAGATGAAGAAAGGGCTGTAGATGTCATCTACATGGACTTTAGTAAGGCGTTTGATAAGGTTCCCCATCGTAAACTAATGGAGAAAGTGAAGTCACATGGTGTGCAGGGTGTTCTAGCTAGGTGGATAAAGAACTGGTTGAGCAACAGGAGACAGAGGGTAGTAGTTGAAGAGAGTTTCTCGAAATGGAGAAAGGTGACCAGTGGTGTTCCACAGGGATCAGTGCTGGGGCCACTGTTGTTTGTGATATACATAAATGATCAGGAAGAGGGCATAAGTGGTCTGATCAGTAAGTTTGCAGATGACACGAAGATTGGGGGAGTAGCAGAAAGCATAGG
>JAHRHZ010000061.1:30412493-30422977 GCA_024137785.1 Ginglymostoma cirratum
CGATAGGTTTAGACAGTGGATTTGGATCGGCACAGGCTTGGAGGGCCGAAGGGCCTGTTCCTGAGCTCTTAGTTTTCTTTGTTCTTTGTTCTTTAGAAAACAGAGGGTAGGAATAGGTGAGTCAGTCTTATATTGGCAGCCTGAAGCTCGTAGCATACCACAAGGATTAGTACAGCTACTCAAAATATATATCCATGATTATATTGTGGTGACCAAATATAATATTTCCAAATTTACAGATGATACAAAACCAAGCAGCAATCTGTGTCATCGGAAGATGTAAGATATTTTCAGGAGAATTTGGATTGGCTTGGAGAGTGAGCAAGGTGGGATGGAATATAATGTGGAAACACACAGGTATCCACTTCGGTGGGAGAAGCAGATGTACAGAATATTTTTTAAATGGTAAACAGTTGGAAAGTGTAAATGTACAAAGGGATCTATGTTTTCCTTAATGGTAAGTGTGGCATGTGCGGCAGGGTGGCTCAGTGGTTAGCACTGCTGCCTCACAGTGCCAGGGACCCCGATTTGATTCCATCCTTAGGTGACTGTCTGTGTGGGGTTTGCACATTTTCCCTGTGTCTGCGTGGGTTTCCTCCGGGTGCTCCAGTTTCCTCCCACAGCCCAAAGATGTGTGGGGTCGGTGGATTGGCCATGCTAAATTGTCCATAGTATCCAGGGATCTTTCGGTTAGGTGTATTAGACAAGGGTAATGCAGGGGTAGAGGAATGGGTCTGGGTGGGACGCTCTTCAGAGGGGCAGTGTGGATGTGTTGGGCCAAAGGGCCTGTTTCCGCACTGTAGGGGTTCTGTGATTCTATGATAAGTCACTGAAGGCTAATGTATCGGTACAGCAAGCTACTGGAGTACTGTGTGTAGCTTTGATCTCCTTATCACAGGAAAGATAGTATTGCCGTAGAGGAAGTTGGTGAAAGTTCACCAGATTTGTTCCCAGGATAATGAGCCTGTCCTCTAAAAAGAGATGGGCATATTAGACCTGTAGTCTGTAGAGTTTTGAAGAATGAGAGGTGATCTTATTGTAACCTACAACATACTTAAAAGAATTGACAGGGTAAATGCAGTTAGAGACAACACAGCGTGGAGCTGGAGGAAGGCAACAGGCCATGCAGCATCAGAGGAGACAGGGAAGTTGACATTTTGGGTCGGGACCCTTCTTTAGAAAATGGAAAAAAATCTGAAGAAGGGTCCCAAACGAAACATTAACTTTTCTGCTCTTCTGGTGCTGCCTGGCCTGCTGTGTTCCTCCAGCTCCACACTGTGTTATCTCTGACTCCACCATTTGCAGTTCTTGCTGTCTCTGAGTGAATGCAGGTAGGTTGTTTCCCTGGTTACTGGGTCTGGAACATGGGAGTACAATTTAAACATAAGAGCGATGGCATTTAGGACTGAGATATGGAGAAATATTTTGACCAAGCCGGGGACGAATCATTAGAACTCTTCACCCCGGAGGGTATGTTTAAAGTAAGGCTAATAAATGTTTAATTATCAGTGGCATAAATGGCTATGGGGGTAATGTGGGTAACAGCAGTGAAACAGTGTTGTCGACACAGTTGAGGTGATAATGTACAAGGATATATCTAGATTCCTTGTATACAGAAGTGGGATTCACCAGATGAAAAGTTGTGTTGTAACATATATTATCATTGTGAAGAATCGAAAGGAGAGTATCCTTCAGAAAAATGATATTTCATGAAAATATTTCTATATGTATTTTTTTTTATTCTTATAGTCTACATTTACCCTGATGAAATGTTTTAGAACCTCTTCGCTTTCAGGTCAATATTACATTTTATCCCTCAGTACTCAATTCTCCACTGTCCCATTTGTTCACAGCCCCTGAATCTCACAGTCTCTTGAATTCTCCACTTTCTAATGGCACTGGGCTGTGACATAATTAACTCTCAAGGGCATTGTTCCCTTTACAGTCTCTTCCTCCTGAGAAATATAAACAGTTTTACACATGCGGGAGACACTGTAAAAAAACCAGGAGAGGTTTTGAGGTGATGTACTCACATCTCAGTATTCTGACCAGTTCGTAAGCAACATATAGAGCTATCTTGTGAGTTAAAAAATCTGCAACTAAGGAAATTGGAAACAGACAGGTTTATTGAAGCAGATATTAAACTACATCATGAATATTAACAGTGCTGTACTTTAAGAGCTAACTTTTTGTTTGGGCATTAGTGACCCAAGTATCAGGCAGGAAAGCCAGGTGAGTCAAAATTTCCTTGGACATTTCAGGAAGACTTGACTGGATTCTAGCACTCAGACATCTGATTAACTCAGTCGAAGATTTAATATTTCAATAGTGCTACCAGGAGCAATGGCGACAATTGGGAATACATCCCTCCTGGAGAAGCATCACAGAAGCTGCCCTTAGACCATACTAGTGAAGCTGGGCTTAGCCCTGGTAAGTGGGAGACATCGATGTGTAAAGATGTGGGGGCTGTTTTCATGGGGACAGTCTTTCCTACAAAAAGGAGCCCTTAGGAGCCACAATGTGCTTGATCAGGAGGGGTCACTCCTGAAGCCACAAGCAGACTTCAAGTTCCACTGAGCCATTTCTCAATGCAACAGAGTGCATATATCGGTGATTAGAACCAGACACAATTGGAAAAGTCCCACATAATGCTTCGATATTTTGACAATGTTGAATATGAATCAATGACCTGACATTGCTCATATCACTGTCAAGACTGCAGCTTTCCCTGTGCCCCTTATTGTGCTCATGCTATTTGAAAAGACAGAATTTAAAATTATTTTTAAATGCTTATGAGAACAAAGAAGACCTAAGTTCACCACGATGCTTCACTGAAATCCCAATGAGATCAATAGTTGTTTCAATGATTACAAAGTTCTGTTTGTGTGAGTTACAAAGAATAAAACAAAAATAACGTTATAACTTTGTAAGACTCCATAAGAGTAAAATTTGCAGTCATGAGGATTCCAAGATTATTGTGTAGGAAGTGAAACTAATGAATAAATTAATGTTATGTGTCAGTGAATATCTTACATTTTGTATTATTTGCATTATTTCTCAATTTGTTTTGAACACTGTTTTGACATTGATAAATGACCTGGAAATCTATGGCCAAAAATTGCATAATAACTGAAATTGCTGAGACTTATCGCACAGTTAGAGTTTGGTTTTCAACATTATTGACAGCAAATTTGAAAAACATGTTTTTGCCTCAGAAACAAAAACAGAAGTTGCTGGAAAAGCTCAGCAGGTCGGCAACATCTGTGAAGAGAAATCAGAGTTAACATTTCAGGTCCGGTGACCCTTCCTCAGAACTACCTCTGTAAGTTTGTTCCATAAATGCACCACTCTTTGCATGAAAAAGTTGCCCCTCAGGTCCTTTCTAAATATTTATCCTCTCACCTTAAACCTATGCCCTCTAGTTTTGGATTCCCCATCCAAGGGAAAGACCTTGACTGTTCATCCTATCCATGCCCCTCATGATTTTATAAACCTCTATAAGGTCACCCCTCTGTCTCTGACACTCGAGGGATAAAAGCCCCAGTCTATCCAGCGTCCCCCTATAGCTCAAAGCCTCCAGTTGCAGAAACATCATTGTAAACCTTTTCTGCACCATCTCATGTTTAACAATATCCTTCCTATCGAAGGTCAACCAGAATTTGTACACAGTGTTCTAAATGTAGCCTCACCAATGTGCTGTGTAGCCACAACATGATGTTCCAACTCCTGTACTCAATGCTCTGATCAAAGAAGGAAAGTGTGCCAAACGCCTCCTTCACCACCCTGTCTACATGTAACTCCACTTTCACGGAACTATGCACCTGCACCCCTAAGTATCTTTGTTCAGCAACATTCCCCAGATCTACCATTAACTGCATGAGTCCTGCTGTGATTTGCCTTACCTGGTATTTATCTGAATTAAACTCCATCTGCCATTCTTCAGCCCACTGGCCCATCTTTCATAGATGCACAGAATACATGAGCAGGAGGTGATCTTGAACTGGCATAAGACATTACGTTAGCTGGAGCATTGCGTATAGTTGTGGATTCCACATTATAGGAAAGATGCCAACACATTGGGTAGAGTGCAGAAGCCATTTACAAGAATACAAGGATAGATAAAGGAAGTTGGGACTGTTCTCCTTGAAGAGAAGAAACCTGAGAGATCTGATTGAAGTTTTCAAAATCATGAGAGTGCTGGACAGATTAAAGAGGGAGAAGCTTGGCCCACTCATAACAGGAACAAGAATGAGAGGGCACAGATTGAAAGTAATGTGTAAAAGAAGCAAGGGCGAATTAAGAAAAAGATTTTCGGACACTGGCTACTGGTCTGGAATGAACTGCCTGTAAATGTGATGGAGACAGGTTTAATTGAGGCTTTCAAGAAGGCGTTGGATAATTATTTGGGTGGAAATAGTGCGCAAAGGTACTGTGAAAAAGCATGAGCTTGGCACTAGTTAATGATTCTCATTTGAGCAGCCAGTGCAACCATGATGGGCCAAATGGTTTCCTTCCGCATCGTAACAATTCTGAGATCCTGTGATTCACTACCAGCATGTGGTGGGGAAATTTGAGTGAAAAGTGGAATTTAGTGAGAGGTGGCTCTTGTCTGCCATTTGTGTGGTAGGTTATTGCAGTTTATTGTATGGTAGGAATCAGGTACAAGTTAAATTAGTAAGATAGTTTTGAAGACTGTGAGGAGATCTGTGGTGCAGATCGTCTCTTCACAGAATCCTCAGCTGGTTGTTTTTATCCCCACCCATATTAATATAACATCAGTTTGTACTGAACTTAATACAGCATCCAACATGAACCTTTTCATAATTTTGGACAACACAACCACATTAAAGATGCTTTATGAATGCCAGCCTTGCTAAGCTGCTTTCTGAAGTGCGCATAGTTCACTGAATAGGTGTGCAGTAAAAGGGACCCAATATTCATAGATTTTCTTATCCAAAATTCTTTCCCTTGTGAATAACCATCCCATGGGCCCTTGACTGTCCATATAAATTTCTGCGTACATCTTTCAAAAGAATCCCATCGTGATATTTAAAGTCTGTTTTCATACGTTTCCAGTCTTAAGTGAGGTTATAATAGCAAATACAAAAAATCCTGTCCTCTTCTAAAGCGGCAAAGCCTGTGGACACTGTCAGCTTTACAGAAGATGCAGAAACCAAACATATTGTTATATTCTATAGCACCGTGAACATTGAATCTGTTTATTATAACTAATAATCATGCAGTGGCCTAAAATACCTTGATATTCTGGCTGTGTTACAGGCATAAAATGGGCACTTAATTGTCCAAAATAGCAGATGGCATGCACAAACACACTTCCAGCTGTATGTGTGGAATCTGACATATTGGACCCGAGTAAATGCTTTAAGTACTTTGCATTTACAAATATGGGTTTAATATCCATTTCAAGATCCAATTTAAAAATTTGGCTGCCCTAAATACAACTGCATCAGTTGTTTATTCTTCATGTCTTTGCTCACAGGATTTTGACATCGCTGGCAAGACCAACTCTTATTGCATGTCACTGGTTGCCCTTGAGAAGGTGGGGGTGAGCTGCCTTCTTGAACCGCTGCAGCCCATGTGCTGTAGGTAGATGCACAAAGTCCGTAGAAAAGGAATTCCAGGAAATTTGCTCAGCAACAGTAAAGTGACGGCGATACATTTCCAATTCAGGGTAATGAGTAGAACTTGTAGATATGGTGTTCCCATTATCTGCTGCCCTTGTTCTTCTAGATGGAAGTGGTTATGGGTTTGAAAGGTTCTGTTGAAGGAGCCTTGGTGATTTGCTGCAGCGCATCTTGTAGATGACACATAGTGCTGCCACTTTGCATCATTGCTGGAGGGGTAAATGGGATACCCACCAAGTAAGTTATTTTATCCTTGGTGGTATTAAACTTCTTGAGTGTTGTTGGATCTGCATGCATTCAGACAATTGGAGGGTGTTCCATCACACTCCTGACTTGTGCTTTAGGAAAATTCTGGACAGGCTTTGGGGAGTTAGGAGATAAGTAAATTCTCCTTTTCTGGTGCCTACATCGATGGCAGGTGATCCGACCGGTTTCATTTCTTTGAGACTTTGTAGTGATTGGTACAACTGGCTTGCAAGGCCATTTCAGAGGGCAATTGAGAGTTAACCACATTGCGGTGGGTCTGGAGACACATGTAGGCCAGACCAAGTGAGGGTGGCAGATTTCCTCCCCTGAAGGACATTAGTGAATCAGATGGGTTTTTCCGACAATCAGCAATGATTTCATGGTGATCAGTAGATTCTTAATTCCAGACTTTTTTTTAACTGAATTCAATTTCCACCATTTGCTGTGATGGGATTCAAACCTGGGTCCCACAGAACGTTAGCTGGGTCTCTGCATGAATAGCCTAGCGATAATACCACTTGGCCATTGTCTACCCCCAGTTGCCCAGTTTAGATTTGTCTGCAAGTCATCATGTCTGCCTGGAACTTAAAACAGTGGTCCTTAAAGATAAGTTTTTAAAAATACTAAAAAACATCCCTGAAAATCCCTGTCAGCACACTTGCAGGCCCCTCACTGAAAGCTCCTCCAATTCATTAATAATCTAGATTGTCTAAACCCTCAAGATTGCCTCTAATAGTTCTGACCTTCCTGATCATACGATCATATTACTCCCTACTAACTGTACTGTTTCCTTTGTGTAACCTTACACTCTCACAATTAACTCGTCTCTTCGAATTGCCCTATTGCTGACTCCTCCCGCCACTAATCAGATTGCTCCTGATCACTACTTCCACCTTGATCTCAAATACCCTCCTGGAAAACAATTGAGAGCACCTGGATGTCCCTGTCAAAAACTACTCTTGTCCAAGGCAGAGACTCCTGTATTACTTAAATATAGGATGTACAAATCTACTTGCAGTCTCAATGTTTGAGTCGATGGCAATAAAACTGTGCAATTGGTCTAACAAAGAATTGACAAGGAATCTAATTGTGTACAAGTGCAAGTTGATTATTTGTTTCAGTCTTTTCCGATATATATCTTGCCCACATTGGGAGAAATATCTTTTGAAGAATTTTTCAAAGTTCCTTTCTTCCCCATAATTCCGTAAAGAGTCCTGGACCTGTTTCTGATTGTTGTCTGAACACCACTCTTCTATTCATCAGCTCAAATGTACACATCACATCAGTTGTCAAGAAGCTAAGTCCATGCTTAGTCATAGAGCAGTTACTTATTACCGTATCCATTATCTGCTATAAGAACCTTAGCTAGCCAATGGCACAGTTATGACTTCTTATTCATTTTGGAAGGGCCAGCGAAAATTCTGTCAACAAAATATTTCATAGTTTTGTTGACCAATGAGCTCATCTAATGGTGGTCCTGCTTCTTCTGATATGTTGTGTGTTGGATAGGTCTTTCAGTCTGCACAGAAATCACAAACAATAACCAAAATGATGATCAGAATCAATCTCACATTGTTCGATCAGTAGAGACATAGGATACATGAGAAGGAAATAACAGTGTTACATGGATACAACACAATAGTCAGGCCACATTTAATTTATTGGGCATTCCATTATGGAAGAGATATCCAGGTCATTTTACCTTTGGGTGAAGGAGGTTAGTTATCGAATTCTCAGCCTGAGACCTGCTGGTGTGACCACAGTATTTGAATGGCTGGACCACCGTATTTGTACAGCCGCTGCAGTTTAGTTTCTAGTGAATGATAACATGTAATATGTCAATATCGGACATTTCAGTGATAGTAGTGTCATTGAATGTTACAGGAAGGTGGTTGGTATTACAGATTGCTGTGTTGTCTGAAAAGAACTGGGATTAATTGGCTAGAAAGCAATTGTAAGTGTTAGAATTCCAGTGGGCAGCAATCACAGCTGCACAGGAGTTTCAGCAGCAAGGGCTCTTGTGGTCATAGATCATAGAATCCCTACAGTGTGGATACAGGCCCTTCGGCCCAACAAGTCCCACTGATCCTCGGAGCATCCCAGCCAGACCCATCCCCCTATATTCACCTAAGCTAAACATCCCTGAACAGTACAGGCAATTTAGCATGGCCAATCCACCTAACCCGCACATCTTTGGACCGTGGGAGGAAACTGGAGCACCCGGAGGAAACCCACGCAGACACGGGGAGAATGTGCAAACTCCATACAGACAGTTGGCCAAGGATGGAATTGAACCGGGGTCCCTGGCGCTATGAGGCAGCAGTACTAACCACTGAGCCACCGTGCTGCCCTGTGTGGTAGTAATGTCCCTACCTCTGAGCCAGGAGGCCTGGTTTAAAGTCCCACCTGTTCCAGATGTGATTAATAGCATCTCTGAACAGGTTGATTAAGCAAGAAATATCTAACATGACAGCAGTTTCCTGGCCAGATAGCATGGCAATTAGAATTAAAGGCACAAAGATTTGCAAGTCTAACGTGTGATTATTTTAACCATGTGGGAAACACAAGACAATCAAATAAAAGCAAAATACTGCAGATGCTGGAAATCTGAAATTGAAAACAGAAGATACTGGAGAAATACATCAGGCCTGGCAGCATCTGTGAAGATTGAGACAAAGTTAATGTTTTAAATCTGGCTTGACTCTTATTCAGAACTTGGAAACCTCCTCAGAATTTGGAAACAGAAGAAAACCAGTTACATTTATTGCCTCAGAGATAGTAGGAACTGCTGATGCTGGAGAATCTGAGATAACAAGGTGTAGAGCTGGATGAACACAGCAGGCCAAGCAGCATCAGGGAAGCAGGAAAACTGATGTTTCGGGTTGAGACCCTTCTTCAGAAAAAACATTTTTTTTTCTGAAGCAGCGTCTCGACCTGAAATGTTGGCTTTCCTGCTCCTCTCATGCTGCTTGGCCTGCTGTGTTCATCCAGCTTTACACTTTATTATCTTAGATTTATTGCCTGGCAGTTCTTTAAGGTGAATGTTACTGGCCACTTATCAACATAACTCTGAATGATATCCAAATCTTGCTGTGCTATTGTAGACTCACTGCATTGGTACCACACGGGAAGTGTCAACTGAGTTTACATCTGGATTGAACCCAATCTTCCAACTCAGGGGCAAAATTAATGCACACTAAGCCATGTGAAAACAATTATTTTTTAGAAATGAATAAAAGTAGCTGTGTTCAAATGCAATGACAATAGTTTTGGCATGCTAGTGGGAGAGATGTTCAGCTCATTTTCACTGGCAATAAAAAGAGGATATTTCTGTGAAGAAAAGTCCACTCCAAATCCACAGTGTCTGAATAAGAGATCCAAAATGACTGTAAACCTGAACAAAAGTAGGTAAAAGTTGTAAACAAGCCAATTACTAGTGAGCCCTAAGAATCAATGAGGATAATTCAACAAAGAAATGGGAGAAGTGAAAAAAGCAGCTAGTTTCAGACAGCAGTTTTGAGACATTTCAACGACGTTGTTGACAAAACTGGTGAAGACCAGGCAGTTCCACTGACAAAATAGACAGGGAGAGTATACCGTAGGATCAAGAGAGGGCACGACTGTTAAATGAACTCTTCATATCAGATGTCAACGATGACAAATTCCAGATGACAGGTCCAAATTCCAGATCACCTATAGAGATAATAGGTACTGCAGATGCTGGACAATCCGAGATAACAAGGTGTGGAGCTGAATGAACACAGCAGGCCAAGCACCATCATAGGAGCAGTAAAGCTTGACGTTTCGGGCCTAGACCCTTCATCAGAAATGGGGGAGGGAAAGAGGGTTCTGAAATAAATAGGGAGGGGGGGAGGCAGATAGAAGATGGATAGAGGAGAGGATAGGTAGAGAGGAGACAGACAGGTCAAAGAGGCGGGAATGGAGCCAGTAAAGGTGAGTGTAGATGGGGAGGTAGGGAGGAGATAGGTCAGTCCAGGGAGGACGGACAGGTCAAGGCGGCGGGATGAGGTTAGTAGATAGGAGGTGGGGGTGCGGCTTGAGGTGGGAGGAGGGGATAGGTGAGAGGAAGAACAGGTTAGGGAGGCGGGGACGAGCTAGGCCCCAAGAAGACTTTCCACATCAAGCAGATCTGCCAATGTGGTATACTGCATCCACTGGACCCATTGTGGCCTCCTCGACATCGGGGAAACCAAGCGGAGGCTTGGGGACCGCTTTGCAGAACACCTGTGCTCAGTTCGCAACAAACAATTGCACCTCCCAGTCGCGAACCATTTCAACTCCCCCTCCCATTCATCAGACGACATGTCCATCCTGGGCCTCCTGCAATGCCACAATGATGCCACCCGAAGGCTGCAGGAACAGCAACTCATATTCAGCCTGGGAACCCTGCAGCCCAATGGTATCAATGTGGATTTCACAAGCTTCAAAATCTCCCCTCCCCCAACCACATCCCAAAACCAGCCCAGCTTGTCCCCGAGATAACAAGCATGGGGCTGGATGAGCACAGCAGGTCAAGCAGCATCATAGGAGCAGGAAAACTTGACGTTTCGGGCCTAAACCCTGGGTTTAGGC
>JAHRHZ010000061.1:30423377-30492057 GCA_024137785.1 Ginglymostoma cirratum
TCATCCAGCCCCATGCTTGTTATCTCGGATTCTCCAGCATCTGCAGTACCTTTTATCCCAGCTTGTCCCCGCCTCCCTAACCTGTTCTTCCTCTCACCTATCCCCTCCTCCCACCTCAAGCCGCACCCCCATCTCCTATCTACTAACCTCATCCCTCCCCCTTGACCTGTCTGTCCTCCCTGGACTGACCTATCCCCTCCCCACCTCCCCACCTACACTCACCTTTACTGGCTCCATCCCCGCCTCTTTGACCTGTCTGTCTCCTCTCCACCTATCCTCTCCTCTATCCATCTTCTATCAGCCTCCCCCCCTCCCTATTTATTTCAGAACCCTCTTCCCCTCCCCCATTTCAGATGAAGGGTCTAGGCCCGAAATGTCAAGCTTTCCTACTCCTATGATGCTGTTTGGCCTGCTGTGATCATCCAGCTTCACACCTTGTTATCTCCAGATCACCTAGTTTGGTTTAGAGGTTTGTGACACAAGGAAAATTCTCAGCCATTTATTTGAATGGTCACTGTTTTCAATGGTGCTTTCAATGTACTATCTTCCCAATATCTACGCATGCAGGATATCCCACTCTACTATCCCTTTCTCTAGAGGAGAGGTGATCAGCTGGTTTATAGACTCTGCTGTGTGCTTTTGGTAGTGAGGCGGGGATACGTAAGGATGACCATTCCACCTCTTCCCAACCCATTACCAAGGTGCCCTTTCTGAATATAGCTTAGCCCCAGCCCATAAATGCTTGGCATAGGTAGATGGGCAGCCTGTTTTTTTTTTTTGCAAAGGCTGAAAGAATGGGAGTGAAGTAGGGCTCCAATCATCGAGGGATGGGGAGACCTTCACACATCAGTGGTACCCCCTTCTCTCCTGAAGACTGCAAACCCTTTTCTTTCCTTCACCCCAGTTCCCTGAAGCCACCTTTCATTGCCCTTATCTCCTCTCACTACATTGAGTGACTCCGCTGTGCCCAATACTCTCAACCTAAATACCAGGCTGGAGAACACGGCGCTTCATTGGAGGCTGCACTGAAGATGTTACCCAGCAGGGTAATGAAAAGCCTGCGGAACAACGAACCAGCTTGATGAGCCAACCAACCACAACATCCACAACCGAGCTACAAATGTGTTCTAAAACTCTCAATCTGCCCCACCCTGAGATCCATTGGGCCTTCTTTGTGGGATCGGTTGTATCCAATACTGAGATCTTGGTATTGCTTAGACTACACAATCTGATTGGCTGGCAGCCTCAGAGGGTGGGACTTGCTTTGAGTGAGGGGCAGATGTCTGACTCTGCTTCTGTAAGGGCTAAGTAACATCCTGCAACAACGACTCGCATAACTATTATAGTTCACACCATTAACAGAACAAAGTAGAAATCAAACTGATGGCATAGCAGTATTATCCCTACTCTATCAATCGAGAGATCCATGTAATGTTCTGGGAACCTCGGCTCAAATTGTGCCATAGCAGATGGTGGCATTTGATTCAATAAAAAGGTTGGAATAAAAAGTCTAATGATGACCATGAAATTGTTGTCGATTGTCAGGAAAAACCCATCTGGTTCACTCATGGCCTTTGGGGAAGGAAACTGCCATCCTTACCTGGTTTGGCCAACATGTGACTCCAGACCCGCAGCAATGTGGTTGACTCTCAACTGCCCTCTGGCCAATTAGGGATGGGCAACGAATGCTAGCCAAGCCAGCGATGCCTACATCTTGTGAATATATAAGAAAGGAGAAAGACTGCAGAAAGCTATAGAACAGAGGGATCCAGACTTTGTATGCACTAGCTTTCAATTGGATACCCTCCTTTATTCCTTAGTTATCCAAGGCTGATTATCCCTTTTCCTGTTTGGTTCCCTTTGGCTTATGGAAAACAATTCTTCCATCTTTACCTGACTGTACTAAATATGATTCCACAGCAATGTGGTTGACTGCCAAAAAAAATTATAATCCACTTGCAGTTTAAGAAGGTGGCTAACCACCATCTTCTGAGAAGCAGTGAGCAACGAGCAAAAATGCCATTTTTCATGCCTAATATTGATAACCAATGAAGAAGTGACAGAAAAAAATAAACAGACAAGACCTAATGGGCTGAGGAGTGGCAGATGAGTTTATGTGAGATATTACATTTTGGTAAAACAAACAAAAGCAAGACTTATTCAATTAAAAGTAGGGCCTTGGATTGTGTTATGGAACAGAGAGACCTAGGGGTCAGGTACATAATTCTTTGAAGTTTGCATCACACATAGACAATACAATTAAGAAGGCATGTAGCACACCTGCCTTCATTGCTCAGACCTTTTGAGTACAGGAGTTGCAACGTTATGTTGAGGTTGTATAGGACATCGGTGAGGCCTCTTCTGGAGTACTATGTGCAGTTCTTGTTGCCCTGCTATAGGAAAGATATTATTAAGCTGGAGAGGGTTCAGAAAAGTTTTACCAGCATGTTGCAAGGATTGGAGGGTTTGAGCTATAAAAATAGGCTGGCTAGGCTGGGACTTTTTTCACTGCAGCATAGGAGATTATAGAGGTTTATAAAATCATGAGGAGTATAGATAAGGTGAAGGGCAGGTGTCTTTTCCTTAGGGTGGGGGATTTCAAGACAAGGGGGCATATTTTTAAGGTGAGAAGAGAAAGATTTTCAAAAGACATAAGGGGCAACATAGAGAGAAGTTTGTGTGTGGAATGAACTTCCACAAGCAATGGTGGATGTGGGTACAGTTACGACATTAAAAAGATGTTTGGATAAATGCATGAATAAGAAATGTTTGGAAGGATAAGGGCCAAGCAGGCAGATGGGGCTAGTTTAGTTTGGGATTATGGTTGGCATGGACTGGTTGGACTGAGGGTCTGTTTCCATGCTGTATGACTCTGCGACTCTATGAACTAAGTTTGCTATCTCTTCTTTGAGGTAGCACCTTGGATAATGTAAGACTGTACCAATACTTCATTAGCTTGTTAGTCAAGGAATAGAGATGGATTTGAAACCATAGCATTTGCACCTGGGTTAAGAGGTTATCAGAACTAGGCTCAGGTTAAGTAAATGTAACACAATAAAGTTTTATACTGCTAACTGCACTTATGCACACAAATTTCTTTATGAATGAACAATCGGATATAATATTCCTGAGCTATAATGGTTTCCGTGCTCCTGATAAACCCTGGGCTAAGGCAATGAGCACACTATTTTACTATTTATGTCTCCCAGCATAGTGAAAAATATTCAGCATTTTGCCCATTTCTCCATTGCTAATTCTCAGGTTTGAATTTGAGTACAAGGCTAAATATTCTATTGCTTTTACCAATACTCCTACAGCTAACCAGATTGACCTCTTCTGAATACGTCAAAATGGATTCAAAACGTTAACTCCATTTCTCCCTCCACAGATGTTGCCAGACCTGCTGAGTTTTTCCAGCATTCTTAGTGCTTATATTTAAACTGATTGAATGAAGACAAAAGAAAACAATTCTGGAGTGACAAGACTATTAATACGATCAAACCTGAAACTTTATGCTAAATTTCAACCCATTTTCTCAACAATTCCTTCTCTTTGCAGAAACACTCTTAGTAGTCTCTCAAACATGCTTATACCATGGCTTGCTTGGTAATCCATTCCACAACTCTATTACTTTTTGGTTGATAACATTCTGCCTAAGATCCTTTCTTTCTTTTCACTTTAATAACCTGAAGCAGACACAGGGAGAACCTACAATGGAATTACAAAATACTTTTAACATGTCTCTTGGCATTTAAACATTTCACAAAAAAGAGGCCAAGGTTGTCATTTATTTTAATATGAAACTAGCTTGCTGTCCCTTTATGAAACACTGGCATCTCAGCATATATTCTTTTTGATGCATTAATATTTGCATCACAAAATAATGAATTTCAAAGTGTTATTGTCACTGCATCCCAACACTGTTCAAACACGAGAACAAAATGAACTGTCAGATAATGATGGGCATGCAAACAAAAATATAAATTCTTTTTGAAAGGATTTTGACATGTAATTAATGGACCAGCATTAAAAATAGGGGGAGCTGTGTGGCAGAATACTTTGTTGGGCTTAGTGTGTAGTTTCAGAAATAATCTAATAATGTTGCAAAGATTGCGTCATTACATGTCCAGCTATTATTTTTCTACGCTTTCTTTAAGCTTATGGGTTGTTCAGTTTATAAGATTTGTTCAATTAATATGTCTCAAGAGTATTTGTAAAAACAGCCCAGTTTTTCAACGCTCCTTGCTATCTTTAACAACAGGGATATTGGAAATTACCTACTTTTACAAAATATAAATTTCTAGGAGCTATAGGTTGAAAGTTACCAGAGAAAAAGCCAAGTCTTTTTCTAGTAAAATCATATAATATAAATAACATAATATAAATAAGATAAATCATATAAAATCATATATTTCTGAAGAAGGGTCCAGAACCAAAATGTCAGCTTTCCTGCTCCTCTGATGCTGCTTGGCCTGCTGTGTTCATCCAGCTCTACACCTGTTATCTCAGATTCTCCAGCGTCGGCAGTTCGTACTATCTCCATATCAGAAGCATTTTTCCTTTATGTATCAACCAATTGACAGGCCAATGTGAGGGAGACTGTGTGGACTAGTATACTAGGGACCTTGGATTAATGTTGTGGGAACATGGGTTCAAATCCCATCACCAAAGTTGGTGGAATTTGAAGTCAGTGAATAACTCTGGAATATAAAGTTTGTCTCAGTAGTAACGGTGATGAAACTTTCACTGATTGTTGTAAAGCCCAGTTGGTTCATTAATGGTCTTTGGGCATTTCCTGAAGGAAAACTGACAGCAATGTAGTTGAGTCTTAAATGCCCTCTGAAATGGCCTCAATGGTCACCCAATTCAAATGGCAATTAGGGATGGGCAACAGATGCTGGCCTTGCCAGCAATGACCACATCCCATGAAAGAATAAAAGATAAAATATGAATTTTGCCCTGGCTACCAACATGAGCAATGTAACCAAACTGAAGGATACAGATTGTTGAAATGCTAAAAGTCTGAAACATAAACAAAAGTGTAAAACTGGTCAAGAAGTGATAAGCCAGTTTTGGTGCCTTGGGTGTGCGCATAAATGGTTGATGATAACTTAGAATAAAAACACAGAAGTTGGAATATTCCTTCAGTATGCCTGTTGGATACCTGAGCTAGTCTCAAATTCTCAAAGGAAAGTGGGCTTAAATTGATCAGATTCTGTTTTTGTTTGTTTTAGCAGTTCCAGAAATGAAACAATCAAGGTTCTAGAAAAAGTGATGCAATGCAGTTTGTTAAATTTAAACAAAACAAGGAATTTGGATGAGTTGATCCAGCAACAACAGGTGAAGATATGATGGGTTGCTTCCATCATCCAGAAGATGTACATCCTGCCTGCTGGCCCCACTGGGATCAGGCTGGTTGTCTGATGCTGGGAAAATACGTGATTCTTGATTCCCACATCCTTAATGAAAATCTGGGCCTGAGGTGGTTTACATCTGACAACAAGGGGACACAGCATTGTGAAGACATCCATATATTCAGCCTGATTTTATCATCCCTTCCCATGGCCTTGCTAGATGTGAGGGAGTTAAAATTGAAGCCCTGTCCTACTCATCCAATCATCACAGCCCTTGTATGCCAAGCCAGCTAACAAATACTTTACAGGCAGCATGCAAGGCCCTCGCCCATGCAAGTAAAGTCCTCATTGATAATCAAAGCTCTGAATCAAGTGATATATGTCCGAGCTCAGCCAAGATAACATTTTTATCCAGGATCAGCATAATCCACATCTAGTGTTACCCTTTTCAGAAACACCAGTCGCTAAGGAGCTATAGGCCGCTTATATTTCCACAATGAATGGCTTTATCTTGCAAAGTTTCCTTGTGGATCAGAACAAGCAGGCATGTTCTTCTGGGCCATGCAAGACAAGCCTCGATTTGCTCCTGCACAGGCTACTCTCATCAACCCACCACTGAGACTGTGATTGGGCACAGTCATATACCTGACTGCCCAGGAGTCAGCCTACAAGTCTTTCACAAGCCACCTTACCCCTGCCCACTATCTCAATGTCAGTCATGAAAATGCTACTGATCCTAGATGTTAAAATGGCCCAAGCCCAGTCAGCCACAAGCCCACACTCACTGTGCTCCCAGTCCAGGCTAAAAACCAGGGTTAATGTACTTACAATCCTATATCCCATTGTAATCAGAGTAAAACTTCACGAAATTGGAATCTCATTGCAAAATGAATATTTGTTTTTAATACCAAGTTATGCAGCAGTTGCCTTGCATAGGAAAGATTGGTAATGTGGACTTTGAGCCTGGGAACAAGAGATTGATTTCATAGTAGATCTGTGTAAGAAGAAATGCATATTAGAATGGAAATACGAAATATCGTCACAGAATGGACATGACATTTTAGGATCAAGCCAGATTTTGAGTGTTCCTTCATTGAGAATTTCCTTCATAGGTGATAGCAGTGAAATTATAGGGTTTTTTTCATTCTTGTAAGTGATGCAGGCATTGCTGGTGTTTCTTGCTCATTCCTGATTGTCCTTGAACTGATTGAGTCCCGAGGCCATTTCAGGTTAGTGTCAACCACATTGTCTGGAGTCACATGTCAGTCAGACCAGGTAAGGATAGCAGATTTCACTCCCTAAAGGAAATGTATTCTCACAACAATCAATATGGTGCCTATTAGACTAGCTTTTGTTCCATATTTTTATTGAACTCTAATTTCACCATTTGCCATGGCAGGATTTGAACCCATGGCCCCAAAACATTTACCTAGGTTTTCAGGATTACTCACCTAGTGACATTACCAGGACACCATCACCCCCCCTAAACTGTGAAGTGATAGAGGTGATGTTTTCTGGCAGTTACAATGACAGGTATGTTAATTTAATCACTGCATCAATGGAATTTTACGGAACAAGCTGAAATACTCCCCTTTTGTAAAATTATTTCCCTGAAATGAATTTTCTCGATTCTGTCAATATTGACATGTGAAAGGTTTATGTGTATTGAGACAAGTTGATGCCTTTGTTTTGAGATAAGAAGTGTTAATACATTATGTGAGCATGCAGTCACTGACCTTCAGAATTGAGAAAGATTTAGCATGAAGTGGTGTTGAATTTTGCGTCATTTAAAACATTTCACTGAGATTCTTACATTAAAAATTCCATTCTGCATTTTGGCCAGTTTGTAATCATTGAGTGACCAAGAAATGACTTCACCCTCCACACTTTGAACATGTATGTACACATTTTCAGACAGAAGGAACTTCAGTTATGTGGATAGACAGGAGAAGTCAGAACTGCATTCCCTGGAGGAGAGAAGATTTTACGGAGATATTCAAAACCATGAGGGGTCTGGACAGAGCAGGCAAGGAAAACTTGTTTCTGTTGATGGAAATGTTGGCAACAAGATGTCAAAGGTTTAAGATATTTGACAAAAGAAGCACTGGCAACATGAGGGAAACATATTTCATGCAGCAAATGATTTGGGTCTGGAATGTGCAGACAATTTGTAAAATTTAATGAAGGTTTTCACAAAGGAAATTGATTATTATCTGAGAAGGAACAATGTGCAGAGTACAGCAAGAAGGCAGGAGAGTGGTACTGGGTGAATTGTCCTTTCAGAGGGCCAGCACAGACATAATGGCCCAAATAGACTTCTGTGCTGAAACCACTACGTGATTCTGTGAACAGATGTAACAAAAGGTCAGAGACAAATGTGACAGCGAACTAGCCTCACATTCTGCATGTTTTATGTGCTACTGTTAGAATTAACTGGTTTTGCCTTGTAAGAGGTGCAAATTTAAAGGGTTTGATTTCCACAAAGATAACTGAAGGGTTGTAATAAAGTTTTTTCAGTCCCTTTATTTTGTATTTTGTTCCTCTAACCCATCCAGCAAAATTAATTTTGGCTTGGATAACAGAATTACAGTAGGGTCTAAAATGCTGAGAAAAGGCACCAAGTAAAATGTCTAGATAAACATGTTCTGTCTCCCTAGACAATAAATGTCTTCCCATCAGCACTCACATTTCCCTTTAATAAGCTGTAAAGAAACTAAAACTGCAAACTGTACTTTGTCTCCTGCTGTAAAAGTGATGGGATTTTGGTCTATCTTCAACATGAGTTATGACAAGTCCATGTCACACTGGACTTGCCGTCTAAAACCTCATCGTTATGTGTCAGAAAATCTATATTTAGCACTATTTTTCCTCCAAGCATTTTTGGTGCTGTTGTTTATTATCCGATTGATTTTTGTAAGTTAGTCTCTGTAGTTTATGTCAACACAGTGCAGAGCTGGAGGAACACAGCAGGTCAGGCAGCATCAGAGGAGCAGCAGAGTTAATGTTTCAGTCCTAATGAACAATCTAGGCCAGAAACATCAGCTTTGCTGCTCCTCTGATGCTGCCTGACCTGCTGTGCTCCTCCAGCTCCACACTGTGTTGACTCTGATTCCAGCATCTGCAGTTCTTGCTAACCCCTCTGTAGTTTATAATCTTCAACGTTTTACCTGTCATTATTGACCACTTTCAGCAAATGAAACAAGTTGGCTGCAGCTAAAAGCAAAATTCGTTGCATTGGAAAAGGTGCTGGTGAATTGCCTTCTTAAACTGTTGAACCCACATTGTGTATGTGCCCTGACAGTACTGTTAGGAAAGGAGTTCCAGGATTTTGACCCAACGACAGTGAAGGAACAGTGATCTACTTCCATGTCAAGATGGTCAGTGGCTGGAGGGGAACTTTATAGGTGTTTTGTTTTCCATATATCTGCTGCCCTGGTCATTCTAGGTGGTCAAGACCACTGGTTTGGAACATATCATTGAAGGAAACTTGGGGAGTTAACACAGTGTATCTTTAGATGCCACACATTGCTGCCTCTGTGCGTTAGTGGTAGAAGCAGTGAATGGCACCCCTCCGTCACCTTCAACAATCAAGTGGGCTTGTTTGTCTGGATGGTGTTTACTGGAATTGGGGAGACAGGAAGTGAGTTATTTGCCACAGCATTCCAAGCCTCTGTCCTGTTCTTGTAGCCACTGTATTCATATGGCTCACCCAGTGCAATTTCAGATCAATGGAAACCCCCAGGATGTTGACAATGGGAGATTCAATCATGGTAATTAATTGAATGTGTGAGCAAGAGTTACATAGATTCTCTCTTGTCCTGTTTTCCTTCACTAATTTGCCAGACATTCCAATGTTTCATTTTAATTACCATAACAAATTAAATATTTAGAAGCAAATGCTTAACAGTTCTACATAACTTCATTCTCTTATGAAAATAAATGTAGTGTGATTACACTCTCGGCACTTACAGAAAGGTAAATATGTCATCTGTGTGATAAGCAAAATTAACAGTCGCTGTAGAGAAGAAGGACTCTGCACAGTTTGCCATTCAATCATATGAAAAATTGGAACTGTGACCTTATAAAGGTTTATAAAATCATGAGGACCATAGATAAGGTGAATAGCAAAAGTTTTTTCTCTTGGGTGGGGGTGTTCAAAACTAGGGAGCATATTTTTAAGGTGAGAGGAGAAAGATTTAAAAGGGACCTGAGGGGCAATGTTTTCACACAGAGGGTGGTTCATGTGTGGAGTGAACTTCCAGAAGAAATGGTTGATGCAAGTACAGTTACAACATTCAAAAGACATTTGGATAAGAACATGAATAGTTTTGAACTCTCGCCTCAACCTCCTATGCTCCAGTGAAAAAAGTCCCAGCCTGTCCAACCTAGCTTTATATGCTGGCAACATGCCAGTAAATCTTTTGTGAACCTTCTCCAATTTAATAATATCCTTCCTATAACAAGGTGACCAGAACTGTACATAGTATGCCAAAAATGGCCTCATCAACGTCCTGTACAACCTCAACATGACGTCTAAACTCCTCTATTCAATGGTCTGAGCAGTGACGGTAAGCGTGCTAACAGCCTTCTTAACCACCCTGTTTACCTGTGATGCAGCTTTCCAAGAACTATGCACCTGAACCCTTAGGTCTCTCATTTCGACAGCACTACCAGGGCCCTACCACTAACTGCATAAGTCCTGCTGTTGTTTATTTTACCAAAATGCAAGACCTCACATTTATCCAAATTAAACTCTATCTGCCACTCCTCAGCCAATTGGCCCAGTTGATCAAGATCCCTTTGTAATTTTAGATAACCTTCTTCACCGTCAGGTATACCACCAATTTTGATGTCATCTGCAAACTTACTAACCATGCCTCCTAAATCCAAATCTTTAATATAAATAACAAACGAAAGTGTACCCAGCACCAATCTCTGCAGAACACCACTTGTCACAGGTCTCCCGCCCAAAAAACAATGCTTTGCCCCAGTCCCACGTTCCCATCCATTCCCTGAGTTCATCTGCCTTACCTGTAAGCCCCCTTGCGTTGAAACAAGTGTAGTTTAATTCATCAGTTACCTCGTTGTCTGCCTTTTCTAATTAACTTTCTCTTTTTAAATTCAGAACCATCCACACCTGTTTTTCTACTCTCACCAGTACTTATGATTCTGTCACCATGCCTCTCCTGCACTCCCCTCCCTGCAACCAGGCTCCCGAATAACTAGCAAATCTACCTACCAGGACATTACTTCCCTTCCAGTTCAGGTCTTTTCTGCCCCAAAAGAGATCCCAATGATCAAAAAATCCAAATTCTTGCCCTCTGCACCATCTCTTCAGCCACTGATATATCCACTTTGTTTTCTTATTCCAACTCAACTAATATGTGGCATCAGGAGTAACCTAGAGATTACAACCTTTTGAGGTCCTGCTTTTTAACCTCCTACCTAACTTCCTATATTCACTCTACAAAGTCTCAACCCTTTCCCTACTTATGTCTTTTCTACTAATGTGTACAACAACTTCCTGCTTCTGACTTTCCCCTTTGACAAAATGCTTCAACCACTTTGAATGCCCTTGATAACAAGCATGGGGCTGGATGAACGCAGCAGGTCAAGCAGCATCATAGGAGCAGGAAAACTTGACGTTTCGGGCCTAAACCCTTCTCCAGCACCTTTTATCTCTGATTGAATGCCCTTGACCCTGGCTTCAGGGAGGCAACATACCATTCTGAATTCATGTTCACAGCCGCAGAGTCTCCTGCTTCATAGAATCCCTATAGTGTGGAAACAGGCCCTTCCGCCCAACAAGTCCACATCGACCCTCAGAGCATCCCACCCAGACCCATCCCCGCATAACCCACCTAATCTACACATCCCTGAACACTACGGGCAAGTTAGCATGGCCAATCCACCTAGCCTGCACATCTTTGGACTGTGGGAGGAAACTGGAGAACCCGGAGGAAACTCACGCAGACACGGGGAGAACGTGCAAACTTCACCCAGACGGTCGCCCAAGGGTGGAATCAAACCCAGGTCCCTGGGCTGGGAGGCAGCAGTGCTAACCACTGTGCCACCATGCCGCCATGTCAGCCTTCTTGTACCCCTGACAGGAGAGTCCCCTATAATAATTACCCTTTTGAATCTTGACCCATTGAAAATTGAATCCATGCTGTATCACAAACCAGCCATCCAGCCAACTGAGCTAACTGGCCCCTTTTGTCAATTACAGAAACCTGGTTTATGCTTTCTATCAACCTGGGTGTAAAACATGGGTAAATTGGGGAATTTTGTATATTTTAAAACATCTTTAACTTTTCTGATGACTTTGGGAATGACAAGGCTTGATTTCCAACACACTCTACAATGAGATGCGACACTAGCACTTTTTATGTAATAAGATGCTTCAAGGTGTTTCCCAGAGCATCTTAAAACATTAATGACACAAAGCCGCAAAAGAACATATTCGGTCTGATGGCCAACATTTTGGCACCAGACCATAAATAGCCCTAGATCCAGGAAATCAAACTGAGTTCCAAAATGAAATCACTAATTTCCACAAAATAGACTGATGTTGGAAGGACTTTTATTTAGCGCTGTTACAACATAGCTTCCAAGCTATCATTATTGTTTGTAATTAAAGGGTCTATGCCTAAAACATTATCTACCCTGCTCTCTCCAGAAATGATGCCTGACCTGCTGAGTGTTTCCAGCATATTCTGCTTTTGTTTTAGGTTACAGCCCTGCATTTATTTGCTTATTGGCGTTTGCTCATTACGGCACCGTTTCTCTTGCTGCCTACTTTTGCGATAGTAACATACTCTATCCCCAAACAATGACTCAGAAATCCTGTGCCATCAAGATTGAGCATACATTAAATTAAATATTTTTCAGTCACCTATTAACAAACATTCATGCTAACCAACATGATGCTATTCCTATCCAGTAGCAGAGCATTGGTGAAAATTAAGAACACATGCCATACAATTTACATCTTCATATTATTTAAAACATATAGCAGTTCTGATCAAGGTGCAAAGAAAGGTTCACAGAGATAAATACAGAACTGAGAGGGGATGGTGAGCAGAAATGATTACACTCGTTGTAGCTTATTCCTCTGTAAAGAGAAGGTGGTGGTGATGGTGGTAGGGCGGGGGTGAAGTGGGAACTTGATTGAGGTCTTTATGATTATAATGGGCTTCAACGGGATAGATATTTTTCATCATATTTTCGTTTGTGGTGAAGTCTAGAACTAGGGGACATACATACAGCATCATCACAAATAAATGCAGTGGGAATTCAGGAGAAACCTCTCCTGCGAAGATAGCCGAGAATGGCAATTTACTACCCTATGGAATGGTTGAAGTGAATAACAAGTATACAATTGATGCATTTAAGGGGAGGCTAGGTTTGCGCATTCTCCCTGTGTCTGCGTGGGTTTCTGCTGGGTGCTCCAGTTTCTTCCCACAGTCCAAAAATGTGCAAGTTAGGTGGAATAGCCATGCTAAATTCTCCAGAGTGTTCAGGGATGTGTGGGTTAGGTGCATTAGCAATGGGAAATGCAGGGTTACAGGAATGGGGATGGGTCTGGGTGGAATGCTCTTCTGAGGGTCAGTGTGGAGCCGTTGGGTGGAATAGCGTGTTTCCGCACTGTAGGGATTCCATTCTACCTCATAGGAGAAAAGAAGGAAGTTATTGAAGGAAGTCATTTGGCCTGTTTAATCCATGCTGGCTCTCAATGGATTCAGGGAGTTAGTTCCTTTTCCCCCATTGTATCCCATAGTCTGACAAGTTTATTTGCCTCAGGACTAACCATTTACTTTTGATATCACTCATCATCTCCATTTCCACCACCTTCATAGGCAGTGAATTCCACGCTGTTACTGCACGCTGTTTAATAAAGATCGTTCCCACATTTGCCTCTTGAGCTCAGAACTTTAAACCTGCTCCAGCACCAACGCAAATTGCTGGAAAAGCTCAGCAAGTCTGACAGCATCTGTGGAGAGAAGACAGAGTTACTATTTCGGGTCCTGTGACCCTTCGTCAGAACATAAGTTAACTTGCTACCACATCCTCATGATGTAATTGAATGGTGCACCATGCTCAAAGGGCTGAAAAGCCGACTCTTGTTTCTGTGTCATAAAAGTTGTACATAATTTCTCTGCTTTTGTACTCAATACCTTCCGTTTATGAACTCCAAGAACACCTATGTTTTCTTAAATAGAAACTGAAAGAACTGTGGATGCTGTAAATTAGGAACAAAAACAAAGTTGCTGGAAAAGCTCAGCAGGTCTGGCAGCATCTGTGAAAGAAGAAACAAAGTTAACTTTTCAGGTCCGGTGACCCTTCCTCAGGAACAGGTTCTGAGGAAGGGTCACTGGACCCAAAACATTAACTCTGTTTTCTCCTTCACAGATGCTGCCAGACCTGCTGAGCTTTTTCAGCAACTTTGTTTTTGTACGTAAGTTTTCTTAATTACTATCTCAGTATATCCTGCCACCTTCATAGAGCTATTCACAGGAGCCCCAAGCCCTTAGTCCCTTTTTATGGCCATTGAGTTTATATTGCCTTTTTCTATCCATCCTGCCAATCCTCACACCTCACACTCCTTCACTGAATTTCATCTTCCATTTGTTCCTTTCTACTCGTCTATTGATACCTTGTTGCTGTCACATGGTATCATTGTCATTGTTTGCTACTCCTAACTTGGTGTCATCAGCAGATGTTGAAATGTTATCCCGTATCCTAATATCCAAGTCATTTACATGTTTAAAAATAAAACTGTGATCCTAACACCGACACTTGATGAACACGTCCCTATAGTTCAAACAGCAATCAATTCTGTTTCATTATTTGCCTATAAAACATTGTGGGCTGCCCCGAGCTACCACAGAAGTTCTGCCTGCCTTCCTTTTTATTAAAAAAACAGGAGATGCCACAAACAATTTTGATTATCTGGCTAACCTCAGAATTCAGTAAATGTCAAAATACTGGAGTTTTATCCCTCCCTGCCATTATCCTTTGAGCCACAAGCTGTATCTTAACAGTTTTACTGCCTTTGCTGTAATTTATCACAGAAACAAAGGTATGATGAATGCAAGGAAGATGAAACAGCTTCTCTCTTGTAAATGACTGTGTAATTTACTAAAAATGAGACCATAAAATGAAGCATTATAACCAAACGCAAAACATTTTTGGATAGTAAAATAAATGCAGAAGATTGACACTTCTAATGAACATCATTTGATTCTTTCACCTAAAAGCTGAAAGCTGAAGAGAAATATACTGTGAGGCTAATCCATCCTTATTCTTTTTCCCTCTTTGTACCATCCCAAGTGAGTGAGATCTGCCTTAACTGAGGACAATGATTTTTAAAAATTGATTCTGACCAACTGTGTTAAAAATTGATTCCTTAATTTGTTGTAAATCTTTGAGAGACTTCCATAAATGAAAATAGAGTTTAAAGGAATTTTCCAAATATTCTTCAGAGCACAGCGTACAAGAACCGAAGACTTCATTGGCTGATACAGAATCAAACGTTATATTAGACTCTCGTGGCTTTATAGATTGTAGAAACTGCTTCGGAGATATGAAAAAACATTTTCTAAATTCACACTCAGTTAGCAGAACTGTCCCTCTTTACTTTAAATCTGCTGTTATGAGCCCTCTTCTAAAAAACATGTTGATTCCATCTTTGAAAACAACTATCCCATTTCCAACTCCTTTCCTCTCCAAAGTCCATGTATAATTTCTTCTCTAGAATCTGTGACCATCTTTCACAGGCCACCATGCTGAATCTTCATCACAGGCATCTGCTCCTACATAGTATCAAGAGTTCTTAGCAAAGTAATGACTGACATCCACTGTGACTGTGACAAAGGTAAACATTCCATTCTCATCCTTTGACACACCATCCTCCACTTCCTCCCCACTGTTGTGTATCTGATAAGATCAGCATTCACCTGGTCTGCCCGCCCTCCACACCCCCACCTTATCTATCTGATTGTAGCCAGAGAATGAATAAATGTCTTCACACTCTGTTGCTACAAACTTTTTTCTGACATCCCCAAGAAGCTGTTCTTGGCAACTTTCTATTTCTCGTCTACATATTGCTCCTCTGTGACATCATTTGAAAACATAGCAAGTACGCACATACACTGATGTCACCAATCCTACCTCTCATCCCAATTCCTCCACGGTCACATTGTCATCCAGTCTTGGATGAATAGAGTTTACAAATGTGAAGCTGGAAAAGAACAGCAGGTCACACAGCATACAGGAGCAGGAAAGTCAATGTTTCAGGCCGAAACCCCTCATCAGGACTGGGGCTGTCCCATCAAAGGGTTTCATCCCGAAACATTGACTTTCTTGCTTCTCGGATGCTGTCTGACCTGCTGTGCTTTTCCAGCTTCACATCCATTGTCTGTAGCTTCCAGCATCTGCAGTCCTTACTGTCTTCAAGCCCTGGGTGAACGGAAACTTCTCCCAATTAAATATTGTGAAGGATGAAATCAATATCATCATCAGTTCCTGCCACTAATTCCATCATGTTTGTTTTATTCATTCACTGGATGTGGACGTTACTGGCCAGGCCAGCAGTTATTGCTCATCCTTAATTGCCCAGAGGGCATTGCTGTGGATCTGGAGTCAAATACAGGCCAGAGTAGGTAAGTACAGCAGATTTCCTTCCCTAAAGGGTATCAGAGAGCTGGATGGATTTTTAACAATGATCAACAGTGGTTACATAGTCACCATTAAGGCAGTTTTAATTCCAGAATGCTGTTGAATTCAATTTTTGCGATTTCTGATGGGATCTGAGCCCGCGTCTCCAGAACATCAGCCTGGGGTTCTGGTCTACCAGTCTTGTGACTATATCATTATGTCACCAACCCAGTCTGGGGCTGACTCTAACTGTCCATTATCTTGGTGTTAGCTTCAGTTAGCTTCTGGCCATGTGAGTACTTTATGTTGGTAAGAAAGGCAATACTGAGAAACTGTTGGTAGAAGCATGGATGGTAGCATTCAATGGATGGAGTGAATGTCAAATGGCATGATATACTGGAAAGTCTGGCTATTCAGAGACTGAACAAATCTGGACATCTAAGATTTAATTGCATACAAATCTGGTTCATAATTTGTTTCTCAAATTGCAACTTTAGTTGATATAAATGAACCTGTGAGTTACTTTACACCTGACTGATATCCGTTAAAAATACCAAACATCTTCAAATCTTTCAAATCTTTCCAGCTTCTTTTGCTGTATCAATGCTGAAGTGTTATTTCTCCTAGCTAGAGAATCTAGAACTATTTGTTACAATAAAGAGTTGGCCATTTAGGATTGAGAACAAGGGAAACTTTTCCGCTCAGAGGGTTATGAATTTTTGTGATTTTCTGTCCCAGAGGGCTTTAGTTACTCAGTTATTGACAATATTCAAAATTGAGATCAATAAGATTTTTGGACATTGATGGAATCGAGAAAAATGAGAATAGGGTGGGAAAGTGGAGATGATTAGCCCTGCTGGTACAACTTCAACGGAAATACAAAGAAACTGTCCAATCTCAGCAAAGTAAAAAATCTTAGGCTTTCTGGAATTTGTTTTGCAGTTTATTTCAAATATTGTGTAAAATTGTCCAAAAATAGTGTGTAAACCTTGAGACAAAATATTTTGCAAGTTACTGTTATTTAGGGGATTATTGGCTGTGGAAAAAAAACTGACATGGGTTCTTGCTTGTGGCACACTGGTAAACATGTACGAAGACTTACAGATCAGTAAAGTCTCTGTTTCAATTGTCAGTCTGGTTCTGTGAGCTTCTGGCATGCACCTTGCATGCAGAATAGCAAGAAACAGAATTATATGCATAGATTGGGTCCCTTTTGTACTTCTAATCACTGACTTGCAAACCTTGCTAGAAAAAAATGTTTGTGGACGTCAGATGAGAACAATGTTGAGCTTTAATAAGAAAACCTGCTAAGGATTAAATAGTCTGCAATACCGAGGCTCATCAGGCGAGAGGCCACTGAGTGAGAATGTGTAGGATGGTTGGTGTTGTGGAACATGACCCTGAGGAATATATGGGGAAAATCATAGGAAAATATTCAAGTTTAATGGTCTGTTCTTGTTCTTTTTAAATTTATGTTTGTTTTAAAATGTAATGGCCAAAGTATGGAATACTTGTTTCTGCACAGACAAGAGCAGGATTTTTAAATGTTGTATTTATCTAACCTCAGATTAATTTAAATAAAGTCACATAATGCCAGTGTTTGTGATGATAAATGATACCCAATTTCAGTCTGAAGTGGTACTCTAATGACGAGAGAAGAACTCAAAATCTCTTAACAATATCCAACAGTGCAGAAAGCATTTTATTCTGAATCTGCCTGCAAAGTCACCCAATTATCACAATGCTTTACTTTTGCGTAGGTTATACATTAGTTTATTTATAAGCGCCCCTCCAGTGTAGTGGAAATCTACACAATAGGTTTTTATCTATTGCCTTGCATTCTCTTTCCTGTCAAGCACTTACTCACCTTTTCATTTGAGTTATGTAATGAATGACAAAGACTCTACTTTAAAGTATCTACAATAGCATCTCAGCAGTATTTCCTCTTCTGTACCATCTCCTTGTAGAACTCAGGATCTATCAGATAAATTTAATTAAAGGACATTTGCTCTATTTCAGCAAGAAAACATACCGTATCTTTTGTTAAGGGCCCAGGAAAAATTAAATTATGATCTTTCTAAATCTAGGCTTCAGACAATGTCTCTGAGGGATGGCATCAATTTAACCCTCTAATCCTCTCAATTTGCTCAGTAGCTTCTCTAATATTTAGGAAGCATCATGCTTCTTGAGTTCCCAATGTATTTACATGTCTGACAATATAGTGACTATCAATTTAGAACTTCCTAAATGTGTCCAAACCACTGGTAACAGCTAAAAACTTTAAGTAATCCATAGAATGATTAGGAACAGGTAACAGAATTACTGCAATATGTAGTTTATCTTTGTCATTTTTTCATCAGCTATACTGGAGGTAGTCAGAAACAGTGCATATTGCTCTCGAACCTAACAAACAGACAGCCTCGTAAGAGACTGCACAAAATAAGGGTTAATTACACTAAACAAGAACTGATACATCAGAAATAGGTGTGCACGGATTTTACCCTTCTCAGCTGACAGGTTTGAGGCTGGGGGCTCATTTGGAAATCCAGTGGCTGACCTTCCTGCTGCCTACTCCCTCTACCCTGACCTGCATGGGTGGCATTGGAGGTGATGGCCATCTAACATTTCAAAATCTACTAATGGGATGAAATTCAATGGAATGGGAAGCAGTGAGAATGGTACCAGCTGACTGTAACAGAATATTGATCATTTACCAGAATAGGCAGACAACAAGGGGATGGAACTTGATATGGTTAGGTATGATAATGCATTTGGCAGGAGGAGCAAGAGATTAGCCACCCTCTGAGTGAAGAAATTGCTCCTTATCTCAGTTCTGAATGACCTACCTCTTATTCTGGGACCCTAGTTTTAGACCATCAGCCAGGAAGGAACATCCTTCCTGCATCTAATCTATTGGGCCCTGTAAGAATTTTATATGTTTCGATGAGATCACCTCTAATTCTTCTAAGCTCTAGAGAAGATAGCCAGGATGCACAGCAGTAACTCACCAAGACTCCTCCAAAAGCACCTGCAAAAGCTTGTTTTTATTCATTCGTGAGATGTGGCTGGCCCCAGCATGTATTGCCCATGAAAAGGAGGGGGTGAGCTGCCTTCTTGAACTACTGCAGTCCATATGCTGTAGGATTACTCTCAATCCCCTAAGGGAGGGAATTCCAGGATTTTGACCCAGTGACACTGAAGGAATGGCAATGTTTTTCCAAGTCAGGATGGTGATTGACTTGGAGGGAAAATTGCAAGTGGTGATGTTCCCATGTATCTGCTGTCCTTGTCCTTCTAGATGGAATTGGCCATAGGTTTGAAAGGTACTAAGGATCTTTGGTGAATTTCTGCAGTGCATCTTGTAGATAGTACACACTGCTGCTACTAAACATCAGTGTTGGAGGGAATGGGTGTTTATGGATGTGATGCCAATCAAATAGACTGCTTAGTTTTGGATGGTGTCAAGCTTCTTGAATGTTGTTGGAGCTGGACCCATCCAGGCAAGTGGGGAGTATTCCAACACCATCCTGACTTGTACCTTGTAGATGATGGACAGGCTTTGGGAAGTCAGGAGGTGAGTTATTCACCGAAGTATTTCTAGGCTCTGACCTGCTCTTGTAGCCAGTGTAATCGTTGGCAAGTCCAGTTCAGTTTCTGATCAATGGTGACATCACTGAATGTCAAAGACTGGTGGTTAGATTGACACTTATTGGTGATGGTCATTGCCTGGCATTTGTGTGGTGTGAGTGTTATTTGCCTCTTGTCATCCCAAGCCTGGATATTGTCCAGATCTTGTTGTATTTGAACATGGACTGCTTCAGTATCTGAGGAGACACAAATTGTGCTGAACAATGTGCAATCATCGGCGAACATCTCCACTTTTGACCTTATGATGGAGGGAAGGTCATTGATAAAGCAGCTGAAGATGGCTGGGCCTAGGACACTTACCCTGAGGACCTCCTGCAGTGATGTCCTGAGCTGAGATGATTGGCCTCCAACAACCACAACCATCTTCCTATGTGGCAGGTACGGCTCTAAACAGCAGAGAATTTGTCCCCTGATACCCATTGCTTCCGGTTTTGCCAGGGCTCCTTGATGTCACACGCTACCACCTGGAAGGCCAAGAGCAGCAGATGAATGGGGACATCACCATTATCTGCCAGTGCCCCGCCAAGCCCGCCAAGCTCACCATTCTGGCTTTCACTGTCACTAGGTCAAAGTCCTGCAAAACCCTTCCTATCGGCTCTGTGGGTATCTATACATCACTTTAATAGCAGTGGTTCAGAAAGATAGCTCACAGATCAGGGATAGGGAATGAATTTTGGCCTAGCCAGTGACATTTGCATCCCATGAACAATATTTTTTAATAAAGGTCCAGTTTCCTCCATCTCTCCTCAGGCCAATTCCATCATTCTCGTGACGCTAGTCTGGTATGCCATGAATCTTTGCTCTGGGAGTACCATGCTGCCGCCGCTTCTGTCTCACCAATGCCAGGAGTCCCCACTCTGGGCCTATTGCAGCCAGGAGTCCCTGGCTCTAATGCCTCGCCAAGAGTCCCATTCCAGCCGACCTCCTCCAAGATGTTGCCTAGCCAGTGCCACTACCTTGAAAGGTCCATTGCTGAAGGAGCTTTGTTGCCAACTCGGGCTCTGAATGCCGGGAGGACATCCTTGCTGTCAGCGCAGCTGTCTCCAATTGCCGGGAGGAGTCACATCCACCACCACCGCCCCCCTCCAACCACGGGGACAGGGTGCAGCCCTCATCACCATCTCTGACCACCAGGGTGCTGATGCCATTTCATGCACAGCCCATTCTCACTGCCATGCTGATTAACCCGCCGCAAAAGGCTTTAAAGAAAAGAAAAATGAATGAAAAATAGAGAAAAAAGAGCAGAATTGAAAAGGAAAGATTGGACAGAAAGCAGATGGGAGTAGATGAGCCCCAGGCTCAAGAGCCCAAGGGCCCTGCAATTCCGTCACCTTCTACACTGGGCACCTGGGAAATGGTGGTGGTTAGTCCTGTCAGTGATAGTGTATCTTCTTAGCTTACTGTCTTCCCCTGTGGCAATTGCAGCAGAGTGAGTCAGTCCAGAATGGGGTCCCTGAGCCACAGAGGAGATCCTTAACCTACCTACATGGTGCAACTAGCATCCTGTGAGATGGAATCCTACCACTGAACATTTGAAGCAGAGAGGTAATTCCATGCTTCACTGTGAAAGTAAATCCAAGAATGAAAACTCTTGGGGGATAATTTGGTTGATCTTGACCCAACATTCTAATTTAGAAACGAAGCATTTTCAATGATGGTTCATGTTTAACAGCTACACTTGATTCTGCCAACTAACAAAGCTTTGGGATTTTTTTTCCTTGTCATTACAAGTTGCAACAGGGGGCAGCTAGAGAGTGAAAACTTCTCTGGTAAGCCCTTTCCCAATTACAAACAGAAGTACTTATTGTATGATTAACTACATTAGTGGAAAAGGTGTCAGTGGAAGAAATTTTTGAGTCAGAAATAAGATAGTCTGTATGAATGAGTTTAGAAATGCAAAGGTTATTGGTGAAAATCTAACATAGCTGATAAACCCAAGATGAAGAGGATTCAATACATTTCCATATCTGGCCAGATATTCAATCGTTTTATGTGCAAAAATGATACATTAGCATGGAGCCTAAAATTAACAACTTTGACTGAATCGATCGATTCTCAGAAAAAAACCTAACTCCAGTTTTTCAATTATAAGTGAGACTCTCTATCTAAAGACCTGACCAAGAAAATAATGCATTCTTCCCTTGATAGAGTTCTAATTATATGGGGAAATTAAGCATTCCTCATCCTTTATCTTCCAATTACAAGTCGAAGACAGTAAACAATGTAATCAGGAACAAATGGATCTTGGACCTTTCGATTCTGAATGCTGGTATAGAACACTAAAAAGTATAATAATATTATCCTCCTACTTTCAGCTTTGTGCTGACCTTTGTAACATTAGGAACAGCTGAAGATCATTTGAGGAGGTCATGGCTTAGTGGTATAATTGCTGGACTGTTAATCCAGAAACCCAGATAATGATCAGGGGACACAGGTTTGAATCCCACCACAGCAGATGGTGGAAATTGAATTCAATAAAATATCTGGAATTAAGGATCTAATGATAACCGTGAATCCATTGTCGATTGTCAGGGGAAAAACCCCTTAAGGAAAGAATCTGCCATCTTTACCTGGTCTGGCCTGTCTGTAACTCCAGACCCGCAGCAATGTGGTTGACTCATTACTGCCCTCAGGGCAATTAGGGATGGGCAATAAATGCAGCCTGGTTAGTGATGCCCTCACTCAATTAATGGATAAAGGGGGGAGAAAACCCTAGAGCTTGTTACTCCATTCCATGATGTCATGGATGATTTTTTTTTCCCTTATTCGTTAGCAGGGCGAGGGTATCACTGGCTAGACCAGCATTTATTGCCCATCCGTAATTGTCCAGAGGGGAGTTCCTGGTCAACCACATTGTTTTGGGTCTGGAGTCACGCGTAGACCAGACCAGGCAAGATGGTAGTTTCCTTCCCGAAAGGGCATTAGTAAACAGATGGGTTTTCCCCCAACAATCGCCAATTGGTTCATGGTCATCATTAAACTCTCAATTCAAGTTTTTTGTTGAATTCAAATTTCACCATCTGCTGTGGCAGGATTTGAATCTGGGTCCCCAGCACATTATCTGGGTCTCTGGGTTAACAGTCCAGCAATAATACCACCAGGCCATTGCCTCCCCATTGATCTCTACATCCAATTTATTTACCTAACATTCCTCCACATCTCTTGATAACTTTACTCTCTGTGAATCAGTCAGTCTCAGTCTTAATATCTCCACCCATCCTCCCCCAGCCCTTCAGAGTTAGAAATGTCTACCATTCCTTGAGTAGAGAAGTGAAGATGAAACTGGATTCCTGCTATTAATGACACCTTTTGGAAATGTATGTGGAAAGAATCGGGCTCAGCCGTGATGTTCTCCTTGGTTAAGAATTGCAGCTTTTTAACACTGAGTGTCATAGGAGGAACAACAAAACTGTAGTCAAAAGAGTTCAAATGAGACCGTGCAAAAGTCAGTGGCAGAGAGCCAAGAAATGAATGGGAGCAGCCTGTGAGCTCTTAGAACAAAGGAGAATGTTCATCTTCTCAACGAGCAGTCAGAGCCAGGCATTGGCAATACACAAACCTGTATAACAACATTTTTAAAAAGCCCTATTGAGTTAAATTAAAAATCTGATGAATATTTTTTTCTTTTCAGAAACTGGAATATTTTAATGGTTGCAAATATAGGTTAAATAAACCACTTGTATTGGGAGTAACAAATTATTTTGCAAGTATTTTGAATGTTATCAAGTTCTGAGTGGACTTATTCATTGTCATATGTCATTAAAGTTGTGCTAGGCCTTCTTGTGGTGCAGTGGTAAAGTCCCTACCCCTGGACCAGGAGACCTAGGTTCAAGTTCTATCCAGTCTAGAGGTGTGCAATAACATCTCTGATTTGGAAAAATTGATCAAATTTTTTTTAAAAAAATTAGCTGTGCTCTGTCAGTGTTCTAACAAGTGTTGTAAGTGATGACGCTGAATATCACTTGAGTGGAAGTGTATTCTGATTTTCTTTAGCTGGTTGACATATTTCTTCTCTGCAATATCGTGAGACTGGATTCAAAACTTAACAAAAATAGGCAACAATTAGATAACAAATAGCCTGCTCAGCAAATGGTAAGACTCATAGCTTCTCAATTTTTTTTCTCTATTGACCCCTTCCAGGCACAGCAGGTGAAGGCTTAACTAATGTTTGATTTACATTATCTGTGTAAAAGTTGTAATAGGTCAAATAAACGACAGAAAAAAGTCTGCTTCAGAATGTCCACGTATCATGCCAGGGTGATGTAGGAAGCATCTCTTTAGTTAAGATGGAACCTTAAAGAGGGATAAACTTGCAATGGAAAAAGTTCAGAAAGGCTTCACTGGGCTGATTCCTGGGATGAAGTATGTTTCTTCTGAGAAAAGGTTTAACAAGTTGCTTCTTTACCCACTGATGGCTCAGTAGTTAGCACTGCTGCCTCACAGCGCCAGGAACTCAGGTTCGATTCCACCCTCAGGCAACTGTCTGTGAGGAGTTTGAACATTGTCCCCGCGTTTGTGTGGGTTTCCTCCGGGTGCTCCGGTTTCCTCCCACAGTCCAAAGATGTGCAGGTTAGGGGGATTGGCCATACTAAGTTGCCCATAGTGTTCAGGGATGTGTAGGTTAGGTGGGTTAAAGGGGGATGGGTCTGGGTGGGATGCTCTGTGGGTCAGTGTGGACTTGTTGGACCGAAGGGCCTGTTTCCTCACTGTAGGGATTCTATGATTCTATGAAGTTGAGAAGAATCAGAGGTGACCTTATTGCAGCGCATAAGAACTTGAGGGGGCTTCAGAATAGATGCCAGAGGATATTTCCCCTCATCAAAAATCCAGAACTAGGGGGCAGAGGTTAAAAATGAGGGGTCTGCCATTTAGACAGAAGTGAGGAGAATTTGCTTCTCTCAAATAGTCATTCATGTTTGAAATTATCTTTCCTGAAAAGCTATGGAGACTGAATTGTTGAATATATTCAAGGTTAGTTAGATAAGTTTATGAGCAACGAGGGAGTTCGGGGAAAGCAAGAAATTGGAGTTAAATTCGTACTGAGATCAACCATGATCTGACTGAATGGTGGAACAGGCCTGAGGGATAAAATGGCCCACTCCCTCTTAGAGTTTGTTCTCATGAAAATTATATTGTCCAGAACTCAAACATTGCTTAAAATCAAGCAAGAAGTCAAATTTTTCATCTTTCATTCAGCAAGATTGAAACGCAAGAGAATGAGTTTAGAAATGCAATAACATTTGTTACATTGTGAGAAGAGGATGCTAATTGGTTGGAATATAATTGGCATGGAGAACAATAGAGACAGCCAAGTCCTGTTAAAGCCTCATGTCAAAGTTCTAAACAATCAGAGTTGACTTGCCTGGTTTGAATTTAACCTGTTAACTCAGGTAATTAACAATTCCTGTTGCATGGCCCACCTCCATTTCCATCTCTCACAACTTTTAATGGAGCAGGAAAGGCAATGGGTTGGCAACCTGCATCACAGATGTTTAAAAGTTGCCTGGATTATCTGGAAGAGGCATTTCAGAACTGCTGCATTATTCAGTGAGGCAGCTGTATTTTAGAAGCCTTTCTGAATCACACCTTCAAAGTGGACGATGAATCATGATTTACGGTGGGAAGAATTTTGGTTCCTTTACCGTTTATCATGAAATACTAAAGTGGATAATAGTAGTGTTGTGATTGCAAAAGGCAAATGACCAGTAAATAATATGTTTCCTGGTTCCTAATTCTGATGACTGGCAAGCTGTCAAGTGAAAATACAGCACTATAAATGCAGAAAGTCTTTAGTTCCATTTGAATGGAACACCCATCAGGTAAAATACTGGACTGGCCATGTCCTGAGGATGCCTGAGATTTGACTACCAAAACAAATGATCTTCGCCCAGCTCAAGGTAGGCACTTGAGCACAAGGAGAACAAAAGATTCCCTGAAGGCTTCCTTCATGAAATGCAACATAGAAGTCAACACCTGGGAGACCCTCGCTCATAAGAAACCAACTTGAAAGGACCCAATTTTTGAGAACACCATTCATCAAGAGGAAGTACAGAAAAGGATCCAGAGAAAGGAATGCCAGGGATCTCAAGGCCAAGGACAACATCCACCTCCCGGAAACACTTGCCAAATGTGTGGTTGGAACTTCGGACTCATCAGCCGCACAAGGCCCCACAGAACCCAGGACCAGTGGCATGGGCAACATTTATTAGGAGTTCTGAGGAAGAGTCACTCGACCCGAAATGTTAACTCTGATTTCTCTCCACAGATGCTGCCAGATCTGCTGAGCTTTTCCAGCAATTTCTGTTTTGTTTCTGATTTCCAGCATCTGCAGTCCTTTCTGTTTTCACATATTAGCAAGTGATTCAAAAAAGATTTACAAGGACGTTGCCAGTTTTGGAGGGTTTGAGCTATAGGGAGGGGCTGACTAGGCTGGGGCTATTTTCCCTTGAGCGTTGGAGGCTGAGGAATAACCTCAGGTGTGTATAAAATCATGAAGGGCATGGATAGGGTAAATATACAAGGTCTTTTCCCCAGAGTTGGGGAATGCAAAACTAGAGGGCATAGGTTTAAGGTGAGAGGGGAAAGATTTAAAAGGACACAGAGGGTGGTATATGTATGGAATGAGCTGCCCAGAAGAAGTGGTGGAAGCTGGTACAATTAAAACATTTAAAAGGCATCTGGACTGGTATATGAATAGGAAGGGTTTAGAGGGACATGGGCCAAATGCTGGCAAATGGGACTAGATTAATTTAGGATATCTCGTCAGCATGGACAACTTGGACCGAAGGGTCTGTTTCTGTGCTGTATATCTCTATGACTCTATGACTGCTGACAGTGAGAAGTCCGTGTTGTACAATGTTTGAAAGTTCAGGCCAGTGTCATATCAGGAATTAAGGGTTGGATCTAATTTTTTTTCCAAGTACAAGTTGTGTCAAAGCTTTTTGGAGGGTTTCACTCTGTGAGACCTAGTGGGAGCTCTCGCCATATCTTACCAAACTTGTACTGTTAACTACCTAGCTCACCCCTATGAAACTCACCTCACCACCTGGCAGACATATAAAAAATGCAGCGAGTTGCTTCCAATGTCTGTGGACTTCTTGCTCAATTTTGCCACAAATCACACTCTAGAGTATGTTGTTCAGGCTGCTAAAAGATTCTGCACCATGTGTTAAACTGTCTCCATTGCTGTCATTCATTCTTTGCATGAGAGCTCATCCATTTGTTTATCTGTTTGAATGGTTTGGCGAATACCTGAATTGTCATTCATTAGTTGCAGTGCAGCTCAACTATCTGTGTAGTTGGTAAAAGCTGTGTCAGAAAAACGAACTAAGGGCTGTCTTCAAGTGTGCTAATGGGTTCTGTTCTGCAGGGTTTATTTACATAGCTGTTATGAGAATGTGAGTTTAATGACTTTGCTTCTTTGTAAAGCACCAATGGATTCTGTACTGCAAAGCCTGTTTTACAGAGCAGTTCTGGGAATATAGGTTCAATGGCTCTAACAGCTTTATGACATTCTGAAAAGGATATTGGTTATTTGTCTTTTTAGTTGATATTTCTTTATTTTGAGATTTTGAGCTTTGCAAACATTTTTAGATTTTATTATAGTACTTGTGTGTTCTAATTGTAAAGTGGATTGTGGTTGGGTGTGTTGGGTGAGTAGGAAGTACTGTAGAGGGTGTCACAGGGGAAGGTGTGAGCAGGGTAAAGAGGGTGCTTTACGTTAAGGGGCTGAGAGTTGGGGAAGATATGCGGTGATCTGAAGAACTGGGCCAATATTTCTGTGAATAGAGAGAAAACGTTTAACCGTGCTTCTCAGTATGAGCCCACTTCCATTTTCAGTGGGCCTATTTCCATGTCTTTTAGCTCTCCTACAGATGATACTTCCAACTGCTGACACTGTTGAGTCAGAGGCAAAATTAAGACTTTGAGAAAATTCTTGACTCCAATTCCCACCTGCATGATGAAAATCTCAGTCACAAGTCTGTATTTTCTTGAAGGTTTTTTCCTCTTCTTTCATTTGTTCACTAAATTAATTCCCATTTCAAGCTTTTTCTGCTTTCAGACATCCTGCTGAGGTAATCCATCATTTCAGTAAAGGAAGGGAAATTCAATCGATCACTGCAGGGTTCTGATAGACAAGTCATCTTCTCAGCTGTAATCAAGCACCTGTAGTATATGCCAGTTTGTGGCTGTAACGTTGTATAATATATGGTTTGCCCAGCTTGACAGCTGGCACAGAAATCTTTAGGCAGATGGACCAGGAGCTGAGGTACCATTTCCACAGGATTTGTCTGTGTAAATTGGTAACACACAAAATACTGTCTAATCAGTTTCAGTTCATAACGCAAACTAATGTACAGAACATTACCACTAATTTTACTTTAATCAGATCTGAAATGGCATCATCTTATCAATGAGGGAATAATGGTTGCATTATTAAAGCTGCAATACATATGCATAAACAGAATTTATGCAGACATTTATTGCAGGTACAGTTTCTACTGACGCTGTTGCAAATGCATTCTTCTCTAGTCATAACATATACTCCTTGTGTGTTTAAAAGCGAAGATTCCACAACACAGAATGAAAGTAAATCAGGGAATATTATGAGCCAGGAACGTGTATCCTTGGAATTTCAGTAAAATGCAGAAGACAACCATCTCAATCATGTGATAAAAGGTACTGCAGATGCTGGAGAATCCGAGATAACAAGGTGTGTAGCTGGATGAACACAGCAGGCCAAGCAGCATCATAGGAGCAGGAAAGCTTGATGTTTCGGGCCTAGACCCTTCATCAGAAATGGGGGAGGGGAAGGGGGTTCTGAAGTAGATAGGGAGAGAGGGGGAGGCGGATAGAAGATGGATAGAGGAGAAGATAGGTGGAGAGGAGACAGACAAGTCAAAGAGGCGGGGATGGAGCCAGTGAAGGTGAGTGCAGATGGGGAGGTAGGGAGGAGATAGGTCAGTCCAGGGAGGACGGACAGGTCAAGGGGGTGGGATGTGGTTAGTAGATAGGAGGTGATGGTGTGGCTTGAGGTGGGAGGAGGGGATAGGTGAGAGGAAGAACAGGTTAGGGAGGCGGGGACGAGCTGGGCTGGTTTTGGGATGCAGTTGGGGGAGGGGAGATTCGTTCCCCAACCCCGCACCGCCTGCTTCTATCTCCTTCCCAAAATCCACAAACCTGAATGCCCCTGGTCGACCCATTGTCTCTGCCTGCTCCTGCCCCACCGAACTCATCTCCACCTACCTCGACTCCATTTTCACCCCCTTGGTCCAGGAACTCCCTACCTACGTCCGTGACACCGCCCATGCCCTCCACCTCCTCCAGAGCTTCCAATTCCCCAGTCCCCAACACCTCATTTTTACTATGGACGTCCAGTCCCTATACAGCTGTATTCCCCATGCAGATGGCCTAAAGGGCCTAAAAGCCCTCCGCTTCTTCCTGTCCCCCAGACCTGACCAATCCCCCTTCACTGACACCCTCATCCGCTTAGCCGAACTCGTCCTCACCCTCAACAACTTCTTTTTCAATTCCTCCAACTTCCTACAGACAAAGGGGGTGGCCATGGGTACCCGCATGGGCCCAAGCTATGCCTGATTCTTTGTAGGTTATGTGGAACAATCCCTCTTCCGTACCTACACTGCCCCTAAACCCCACCTCTTCCTCCGTTACATTGATGACTGTATCGGCGCCGCCTCATGCTCCCATGAGGAGCTCGAACAGTTCATCCACTTCACCAACACCTTCCACCCCAACCTTAAGTTCACCAGGATCATCTCTAACACCTCTCTCTCCTTCCTGGACCTCTCTGTCTCCATCTCGGGTAACCACCTAGAAACCGATATCCATTTCAAGCCCACCGACTCCCACAGCTACCTAGAATACACCTCCTCCCACCCACCTTCCTGCAAAAATGCCATCCCCTATTCGCAATTCCTTCGCCTCCACCGCATCTGCTCCCAGGATGAGGCATTCCACTCCCGTACATCTCAGATGTCCTCATTCTTCAAGGACCGCAACTTCCCCCCTGCAGTGGTCGAGAACGCCCTCGACCGTGTCTCCTGCATTTCCCGCAACTCATCCCACACACCCTGTCCCCGCAATAACAACCAAAAAAGAATGCCCCTCGTCCTCACGTACCACCCCACCAACCTTCGGATCCAACGCATCATCCTCCGACACTTCTGCCATCTGCAATCCGACTCCACCACCAAAGACATTTTCCCTCCCCACCCTTGTCTGCTTTCCGGAGGGACCACTCTCTCCGTGACTCCCTTGTCCGCTCCACACTCCCCTCCAGCCCCACCACACCCGGCACTTTTCCCTGCAACCGCAGGAAGTGCTACTCCTGCCCCCACACCTCCTCCCTCACCCCAATCCCAGGCCCCAAGAAGACTTTCTACATCAAGCAGATGTTCACCTGCACATCTGCCAATGTGGTATACTGCATCCGCTGTACTCGTTGTGGCTTCCTCTACATCGGGGAAACTAAACGGAGGCTTGGGGACCGCTTTGCAGACCACCTGCGCTCAGTTCTCAACAAACAATTGCACCTCCCAGTCGCGAACCATTTCAACTCCCCCTCCCATTCCTCAGACGACATGTCCATCCTGGGCCTCCTGCAGTGCCACAACGATGCCACCCGAAAGCTGCAGGAACAGCAACTCATACTCAGCTTGGGAACCCTGCAGCCCAATGGCATCAATGTGGATTTCACAAGCTTCAAAATCTCCCCTCCCGCAACCGCATCCCAAAACCAGCCCAGCTCGTCCCCTCCTCCCTGACCTGTTCTTCCTCTCACCTATCCCCTCCTCCCACCTCAAGCTGCACCCTCACCTCCTATCTACTAACCTCATCCCGCCCCCTTGACCTGTCTGTCCTCCCTGGACTGACCTATCTCCTCCCTACCTCCCCACCTACACTCACCTTTACTGGCTCCATCCCTGCCTCTTTGACTTGTCTGTCTCCTCTCCACCTATCCTCTCCTCTATCCATCTTCTATCCGCCTCCCCCTCTCTCCCTATTTATTTCAGAACCCTCTTCCCCTCCCCCATTTCTGATGAAGGGTTTAGGCCCGAAACGCCAAGCTTTCCTGCTCCTCCGATGCTGCTTGGTCTGCTGTGTTCCTCCAGCCCCACACCTTGTTATCTCAATCATGTGTCTGCTTCTGCTCTTTCAAGGCACAATTCATTAGCTTCGGTTCCTTTCCCCATTCCCCTGGATTATTTTCTGTTTCAAGTATCTAATCTATTCCGGTAGGAAGACATTTCAATCAGTATCTACACTATCAGGCACCATGTTCCAAACTAACCACTCACAGATAAACATGTATTTTCTCTCAGATTGCTGCTCATTTTTTTGCAAATCACCTTAAATCTATATCTTCTGATATTCCTCCTTTAGCCATTGGAAATAATTCTGCTTTATTGACTTCATACAAATTGTTTTTGATTTTAAACACATCTATTCTTCTACCAATTATTTTTAATCTATGGTTATTGAATTCTCTCCAAATGGAAATCGGTCCTTCCCCTGCACTTTACCCAAACTCCTTATAATCTTAGGCATCAGTTCAATCGTTTCTCAGTCTCCTTTGTCACAAAGAAAGTAGTGGCAGCACATCTCATCTTACCTGCTTCGCTAAAATTCTGCATTTCTGTAAAATCTTCTCTGTATCATCTCTAGTACAATACATCCTTCATGTAATGCAGAATTTACACTGTACACAGTATCCAGCTGAGGTCTAACTATGGTTTTCTGCAGTTCCAGCGAAACCTTCCTCCTCATATTCTTTAGCCTTAAACCAAAAAAGAACAGTATACCAAATGCATTCTTGAACGCCTTATCTATTTGTCCTGCCACCTTCACAATCTACACACACAGGGTGGCAGATGTCTTCCACAAACGCCAGTGGATGCTAAATCACTTGTTAGTATTTAAATCTGAAATAGATAAATGTTTGGTTAGCGAAGATGTTATAGAATATGGGCTAAAGGCAGGTATGTAGAGTTAGGCTACAAAGCAGCCACAATCTGACTGAATGACAGAACAGGCTTGAGGGCTGAATAGCCTATTCCTGTTCTTGTACTCCTTCAGGGGCTCTTAGGCATATGCACTCAGGCCCCTCTGTTCTTTGACACTTCCAAGAATCCTACCGTTTGTTGTATAAGCCTAACTTTCTTTGTCTTCCACAGATACTTTCCAGATTGAATTCCATTTGCCACTTTTGTAGCCAACAAACCAGTCCATCTATATCTTCCTGCAGACATCAACTTTCTTCTTTACTATCAACCAAGTGGTCAATTTTCATAGCATCACAAACTTCTAAATTGTACCTCCTAAACGTAAGTCTTCGTAATTGATACATAGCGCAAACTGCAAGGGAACCAAAACTGAAGATTTTGGAATCACACTGGAAACAAGTTTTAAAGCGACTGATTGACCATAATCTTTGCTTTCTGCTGCTCAGCCAATTTTGGATCCAACCTGCCTCTTTCCCTTAAATCCACTGAACTCCTCATTTTTTGACTAATCTGTCATCTAGGACAATGTCAAAAGCTTTGCTGAAATCCACATAGACAATGTCAGATGCACTTCCTTGATAAATCCTCCTTGTCACCTCCTCAAAACAATCAATTTAATCAAGCTTGAACATTCTTTAACAAATATATTTCTTTTATTCACTCTCAGGTAGAGGGCATTGCTGGCTGGGCCAGCATTTATTACCCATCCCCAGGTGCCCTTGAGAAGGTGGTGGTGAACTACTGCAGTCCCAATGCTGTATGTAGTCCCACCATGTCCTTAGGGAGGGAATTCCAGGTCTTGCCTCTCCTTGATTAATTTGTCTTCCACATGATGACTTATGCTGCCTGCTCGGACTTTTTACCCACCACCAAAGCTAGGCTGACTGGTCTGTTGTTATTTGGCTGGCCTTCCTCCCTCACAACAACAATACACCATTAAGAATCCTCCAGGCTCTGGCACTAATCCTGCCAAGAGGTTTACAAAATAATGTCAGCATCTCTGCTATTTCCTTCCTTCTTTTGTGTAAAGCCTGGCTTTTTTTTTGGATCTGCTGATGCACCCACTTTCAAAGATACTAAACACATTAATATTTCCACTCTTCGCTTGTCCCATTCAGGTTTTAAACACTCTACCTCCTTAATAACAACCTCTGCTTCTGCACCCTCTTTTGTGAGAATGGATACAAATCAGTCATTGTAAACCATGTTCACACTTTGCACCTTCATGCACGTATGTTCCTGTTTGGTCTCAAACCAGCTTTCTCCTTATTATTCCTGTTGCAAATTTTATGTTTGTAAAACATCTGTGGTTTATCCTCAAGCTGAAACACTGTATATATCATCCACCAGTCAGACAGCCTGCCACTCACCATGATTCTGTTTCTTATCCATTAGACACTTTATATCCATTCTAGCACTGCCCTCTTTATCCCAAGAGCTTCAGTTTTGCTAACAAGCATAATGTGTGGCACTTTGTCGAACAGTTTTTGACAATCAGTGTACACAACATTGGACTGTACTGCTCTCATTCAGCCCCTCACTTTACTCACTAGAAACTTCAAACAAGTTGATAACAGTGTAAAATTTAAAGCTGATAGCATTAAAATGAGATAGCAAGAACTGCAGATGCTGGAGTCAGAGATAACACAGTGTGAAGCTGGACAAACACAGCAAGCCAGGCAGCATCAGAGGAGCAGAAAAGCTGATGTTTCGAGTTGGGACCCTTCTTCAGAAACGAAGGTGTTTGAAATAAGGGTCCTTATGAAAAATTTGCAATGAGGGTAGTGTATATGGAGCAATGTTGCAGCTGAGTATCTTTTAGCAAGTGTGGTGTGCAATAGTGACGACAGTGACATAGTTGTAACTTGTAGCTTTACAATAACAATGTACCGGGCAATGTTATAATGAGTGTGGTGTACAATGGAGTGTTAATGACTGAGTGCGAGAATGAAGGTGAAATGTAAGAGATGGGATTATAATAATATACAGTTCTTTATTACTGTACTAACTGCTGCTAAAGTTTGCATTTTAACCCTGTGCATCTAACAAATGAGGTTTGTGCTGAATTCATTGAAAATACTTTCAGGTAAATGAACAGATTTCTGTTTGTGAATTTTACGCTCATGTAGCATTGACAGCAGGAAATTCGACCATTCAGCCTAAAGCTGGTGTTTCTTCTTCATGGTGAGTCTCTTCCAGGTTTATTCATTTCACCCTGTCAGCACATCCTCCTATTCCTTTCTCCATCTTATCACCAATAGTTTATCACTAGTTGTGAAAATTCTATTACCTCATCTATTCCAAAGTGATATTGAACTCTATGCCCTCTCCACTGAGGAAAGAATTTTCTCTTAAATTCCATCTCGAATTTAATAATGATTAAAATATGTTCCTGATCAAAATTCAGGAAATGATTGCGAAGTCATGCATCCCCTTAGTTTTATTCACCCAGTTTTAGCATCAGTTCTCTGACTATACTTCAGTAGGGAGGCCCTGAACGATGTGTCTACAATACTTGTTTGAAGAAATGCTTTTCTGTAATGTAGCTTGTACATATGACTTGCCATAGTCATGTGGCCTCTGATGTAGTTGCTTTCTGTCTTGAGGCATGAAAGCAGGGGCCATGCAAGCCAGCACATTGGAACAGTGAGCAGACTTCAAAAGAACTTACAGAAATGTTCTGAGGTTTTGAATGGTGCAAAAGAAATGCATGTCTTTTCTTTAGATCCAGATTCAGTGACATTGCACCATCTTTCCATTTTACACAAACCATCCTGAGGCCTGGTTGAGTGAGAGTGTCAAATTAATTAGTGCTGAATTAGAAGCAACTTTGTACTGTGAGCTGATGAATAAGATGTTTAATTGTGCACAGTGCTCTGAATGTGCTCATTACCTAAAGTGTCATCACAGCAATACACCAGGAGCTGTATAAATGTGCTACTTTGTAAAAGATCAAAGTTACTGCATAATTGAAAGAGCAAGAGAGACCTCATTAAATTGTCTGGATTGCAGAGGGCTTGTAAAATATAAAGAGGCTCCAGGAAATTTCATTGATTTTCAGATAAATATATGTTGCAAACAGAATTCCACCAGTGTATTGCTCAGGAAAGAACTAAAATCAGCAGAACGTACAGGGCTTAATTTGATTCAAATGTTACCACATTTTGGAACTAAAGAGTGAAACAGTGGTCACTGAGAATCAAATCAAACCATGGTCTAACTTCTGCCATGCATTTTATAAGGAAAATTTTAACCTAACTTGCCTTCTAGAGTTGTCAAGGTAGGTGCAAAAAGCTCAACATGACTTTATTGTCTGGTGAGCTCCATTGAGAGACGTAGTGAATGGAGTGTAAAACCAGTGTTCTGTCTGAGCGCAGAAGAGCCCAGGCTTGAAGTTATGTTTACCCCCAGCTGTCAAAAGTGGTTGTTACAGGTACTACAACAAGTCACCTCGACAAAGTCAAGATAACCAGACGAAGTCAACATGGCTTTGTGACAACATGGAGAAGCACCAACCAAAATAATGGGTTTCAGGAGTTGGGAAAGAAGCTGGAGTTTGGTGAAGGAGTACAGAGTTGGTCACAGGTAGCATTGAACTGACAAGACAGTTCATTGTTTTATAGAAGATACCTTTGCTAGTAAATGGCAGAGCACCCTGGAGTCCTTAAACAGTGCAAAGGATCTCTAGCCACTTGATAAGGAGACATGTGTCGGACTGGAATCATAGAATTTCTACAGTGTGGAAAAAGGCCATTCAGCCCAACAAATTCACACTGCCCCTCTGAAGAGCATCCCACCCAGACCTATTCACCTGTATGTCTAATGTCTAACCCACCCAATCTAAACATCCCCTAGACACTATGGGCAATCCACCTAATCTACACATCTTTGGACTGTGGGAGGAAACCAGAGCACCCAGAGGAAACTCACGCAGACACAGGGAGAACGTGCAAACTCCACACAGACAGTCGCCTGAGGGTGGAATTGAACCTGAGTCCCTGGTGCTGTGAGGCAGCAGTGCTAACCACTGAGCCACTGTGCCACCCTAACACATAGAAGCTAATTGATATGCTACATGATTTAATAAGATACAGTTTGTTTTGGAGTAGATTTCTGATGGGCTATCTTCGCCAAGGATTCAGAAGACATTGATATTTTTAAGCTGTGGTCTCATTTGGCAACAGGCAAAGATGAGTAAAGTTTTCATGCAGGTTACATGCAAGGTATGACAGATCCTGGAAGTTTGAAATCAAAACAGAAAATAGTGGGAATACTCAGCAGGTCTGTCAGCATTTGTAAAGAGAAGCAGAGTTAAAGTCTCAGATTAAGACATTGTCCTGATGAAAGTTCATCTCAACCCATGACGTTACCTGTGTTTCTTTTCTTTAATTCATTCATGGGATGAGGGTAGGCCATCTCTGGCTAGGCCAACGTTTATTGCCCAGAGGGCAATTACAAGTCAATCACTTTGCTGTGGGTCTGGAGTCTGGAGTCTCATGTAGGCCAGACCAGGTAAAGATGGCAGTTTCCTTCCCTAAAGGACATTTGTGAACCAGCTGGGTTTTTCTGGACAATCAACAGTTATTTCGTGGTCCCTGTTAGACTCTTATTTCTAGATTATTATTTGAATTCAAATTCCATCAGCTGTCATGGCAGGATTTGAACACAGATTCCCAGAACATTACTGTGTCTCTGAATTAATAATAATGATACCATTAGGCCATCACCTACTCTATCTTCTGCACCACTGCCTGCCTGATCTGTGAATATTTCAAGCAGTTTCGGTTTTTATAAAAGACCAAGCAGCCATTCACTAACCAATGATTTTGGAAAAGTGGTGGGGAGGAACTTTCTGGGAGTTTTGTGGAAAGTTTGGGGACGGGAATCTAGGATGAGGAGCAGCATTTTTGTTGTGGAGTGGCAGTCTCACCAAGGAAAGTTTTATCATAAGGGCATCTTCTACCTACAAACCTGCCGTCCTACTGTCCTACTTATGACGTCTTCCCTGCTCAGGGCCTAGTTAAAACTGCATTGGGGTCCTCTTGGCGTAAGAGTACAGCCCAATTTTCAGGAATTCATGTGGTTTCTGTCATGTTTAAGCTGATATCACCTCCTCCCGCAAAGCCTTTATATTAAATCAGAAAATAGTAGAAATTGATCAGTACTCTGCTTAGTCAATCAGGCTAAAATTGATCTGATGTGGTTTTGTTGTATTTGACCTCCTTTGCATTATGTGCCTCACCATGATACACACTCACCTCTTGAAGAAGCAGCATTGCAGAGAAATTGTTCCTGCGCGTGGGACACAGAAACTCACTGCCCATCAGTGTCCTATCCTGATTGTGTTACACAAGTTGGGAGGTGGCGTCAGTTTCAGACTTTGAGGGCAAACTGATGCTTCAAAAGAATGGGCCAATACACTAGTTTTTTTCCAAGATGCTACGAACAATGCGATAAATGCAACAATGTCAATATCCCCGGAATAAATAAAACCATAGCTGCTAACTGGTCTCCTGAAGTCTCACTATTACCAAAACCTTCTCATTGTAACCTGCCCACACATTGACACACTGGGATTCTTTGAGTTCTGTTTCCAAATTTGCCAGTGACCATGACACTTCACCTGCAGTGGAAGCAAATACGGAGCTGTTCCTCTAATAAGAACTAAGCTCAGTTGGTTTGGCAGTTAGTTTGTAAAGCAGTGTGATACCAACAGCATGGGTTCAACTCCCATCACTGGCTGAGTTTACCATTAAAGGACTCTCCTTCTTAACCTCTCCCCCTCACCTGAGGCATGGTGACCCTCAGGTTAAATCACCACCAGTCTTTAATGAGGGAGCAGTCCTATGGCCTGGAAAGGCTATGAAGACACAATTTTTAAAAAATGGAGTGGGTGAATTGTCAAAGGGTGCCGAGCAGCACTTGTCAGCTTGGTTCGAGGTCTGACTGTAACATTTTCAACTTCACTGCATCTGTAATAAAAAGCAGCATCAAATCCTACTGGCCTGAAGGCACCAGCTATTAAATTAGCATAACAGATTGATATGTCCCTAGTTCCTTTAACAAGTTTCATTATAACTATAATGCTGTGTGGAACAGCTTCAATAGATAATTATTTAATATAACAATGATAGGTATTCATTAAAACTGTTTATGGCTCCTTCAGAACCTTAGTGTAGGAGCCATCTTTTAATATAACCTGCGTTATTTGATGTCCATTCCTTTTATGTGTAAAACATGCATTGAATTCTGAGCAATGCGTTGCTGGAGGTTGAAAATATAACAAATTAATCAAATATAATGAAATCAATTTTAATTGACTTTGAATGTTGTAAATTTGTTAATCTTCAAATAATGTCATCGGTCATCCTCTGCAACTAAAGATTTTTTTCTTTTTTGAAAGTTGTCTCAAATTTGTTTTGACTTTTGCACTGACAGTGTAATGAAGTAAAAGCCAATTTAGGTGCATATTAAACTGGTTTATGTAGAATCTGGTAGCTGAGCTGCAAGGATTGATTTCATAAAATCCGAGAATTGTCCAACACAAAGGAGCAACTCAGCCCATCATAACCTCTTACAACTCTTTGAAAAAGCTACCGGCTTAGTCTCACGCTGCCATTTTTCTATTCTTTATTCATTCTCGGGAGGAAGGGCATCACTGGCCAGGCAGCATTTATTGCCCATCCCTAATTGCCCAGAGGGCGGTTAAGAGTCAACCACATTGCTGTAGATCTGGAGTCACATGTAGGCCAGACCAGGTAAAGGTGGCAGTTTCCTTCCCTCAAGGGGATTAGTGAACCAGGTGGGTTTTTCCCAACAATCAACATTGTGTTCATGGTTATCATTAGATTCTTAATTCCAGATATTCACTGAATTCAAATTCCACCATCTGTGTGGCAGGATTTGAACCCAGGTCCCCAGAACCCAGGTCACCCCACCAACCTGCGGATCCAACGCATCATCCTCCGACACTTCCGCCATCTGTAATCCGACCCCACCACCAAAGACATTTTGCCCTCCCCACCCTTGTCTGCTTTCTGGAGGGACCACTCTCTCCATGAGTCCCTTGTCCACTCCACACTCCCCTCCAGCCCCTCCACACCCGGCACTTTTCCCTGCAACCGCAGGAAGTGCTACACCTGCCCCCACACCTCCTCCCTCACCCCAATCCCAGGCCCCAAGAAGACTTTCCACATCAAGCAGATGTTCACCTGCACATCTGCCAATGTGGTATACTGCATCCGCTGTACCCGTTGTGGTCTCCTCTACATTGGGGAAACCAAACGGAGGCTTGGGGACCGCTTTGCAGAACACCTGCGCTCAGTTCTCAACAAACAACTGCACCTCCCATTCGCAAACCATTTCAACTCCCGCTCCCATTCCTCAGACGACATGTCCATCCTGGGTCTCCTGCAATGCCACGATGATGCCACCCGAAGGCTGCAGGAATAGCAAATCATATTCAGCCTGGGAACCCTGCAGCCCAATGGTATCAATGTGGATTTCACAAGCTTCAAAATTTCCCCTCGCCCAACTGCATCCCCAAACCAGCCCAGTTCGTCCCCACCTCCCTAACCTGTTCTTCCTCTCATCTATCCCCTCAAGCCGCACCCCCATCTCCTACCTACTAACCTCATCCCGCCTCCTTGACCTGTCTGTCCTCCCTGGACTGACCTATCTCCTCCCTACCTCCCCACCTACACTCACCTTTACTGGCTCCATCCCTGCCTCTTTGACTTGTCTGTCTCCTCTCCACCTATCCTCTCCTCTATCCATCTTCTATCTGCCTCCCCCTCTCTCCCTACTTATTTCAGAACCCTCTTCCCCTCCCCCATTTCTGATGAAGGGTCTAGGCCCGAAACGTCAAGCTTTTCTGCTCCTATGATGCTGCTCGGCCTGCTGTGTTCATCCAGCTCCACACCTTGTTATCCCCAGAACATTATCTGGGTCTCTGGATTAACAGTCCAGCGATAACATCACTAGGCCATTGCCTCTCCAATAAACCCAATAATTATTTTCTTTTTCATTAATGAATACTGTTGTAGAACAGGCATGAAGGAATTAGCAAACTAACAAGCAAGTCTTTGCAAGTTTAGTGCCCTGACTCATAATTTTCAAGCAGACTGCATGTTGTTTGTGATATGCTTATGTATAATTTAGAGCTGATATTCCTTCAGGAAGGCCCCTGGGCATTGTACTATCAGAGTGTGCTCAAAGGTGACAGCAATAAAAGGTGAGAACACCCAGAGGGTGTTGAACTGGCGTAGTGCACCCAAGGGACTTGATGCAGATGGAGGTCCAACTACAACCATCTAAATGTGTCTGAAAGTATGGAAATGCATTGTATACATAACCCAGACCTGCTCTGAGGACAGTCTGGCAAGACAGGTGCAGAGGATGGGCTGATATTGTTAAGACTTTCTAACTGCTTTCCGAAATCTCCTTGTGTGTGAGCCCTATTGAATAAAAAAAATCTTTAATGCTTGCCCCTCTTGAGATCAGGCCGCGCAGAAAGTTCACTTTTCCCCACAACCCTCAAAATACAGTTCGAAGGATGTGTTTGTTTTAGGGGCGTTCCCTACTGGAGTTAGAAGTTGGTCTTAAAGACAAGTGCAGGAGATTGGGAGTTTACAAAAAGGAGGCAGGGAGCTGGTACAACAATTCTTTGCACTTCCCCTGTACTTTGTGCACAATGAATGGAGAATGAACATTTTGAGGGCTCAAGTCACAAAAAGAGCAGTCCTTTCATCATATAGCTTAATTTGAATCTCATAATTTGGAGAAGAGAGGTCGAGACAGTGGCAAGTCCTGACAAGGTAAGAGGATCATCACAGTGACAGGGACCATTGAACTGCCTCCCAGTCTTCCTCTCTCTGTTGATACCCATGCTTTTCTTCTCTGCATGTGTGTGCGTAGGGGCAGTTTTCGAAGAAAGTTAGAGTTTAGCTTGGAGAGTTATGTCGATGGTTCATGATAGTTTGCCTGTAGCTGAAATGCCCCAACTTGCACAATAGTCATGCTTGTTATGTACAGAAACCTGGTCAATGCTTTCTGGCAACTTAAGCCTGGTACATTGAGGAATTTTGAGAGTTTTTGTGAATTCTTTAACTGTTGCGATGACTCCTGAAATAGGGGGACATCATTTCCAAAGTGTTGCTCCAGACAGGAGAGATAATAGGGTGCGACAATTTGTATTTCATTAGAAAAGAGTGATGGTTAGTTGACATTGCCCTAAAACATGCACCAGAGAACGATTGTCTCTGACTCTTGTTCAATTCGAAAGGGCCTCAGATGCTCCTTCATCTGTAGAGAACCTTTGTTATCGAACACAGCTTGGCCTTTTCCGGACTCCAGCTAAACCTTGCATGACTTTTTGAACAATGTCACATGACTCCTACAGACCATTGTACTCAGATAGAAAGCTCTTCTTATAAACAGTTTCTTTGAAATCCAACTCCTAAGGCATTGCAGCTGACAGAGCAGTCATACTGCCCCAGAACCAGCAGCTTTTCCTTATTCACTTGCTGTGTGCAGTGCGATTCTCTCATTATTACCTTCTGAAGTTGCATATCTCTATTCCCCTGGGACAGTGCGGATGTGCTGGTTCAGTCAGATTGATGTTAGTTTCTGTGAGGTGCTGGCTTATTCTGGAGCCCTCACTTTTCTGGCTCAGCTGACGGGTATACAGAAACAGAAGATAACTGTCTTTTCCAGTTTGAAGTTGGAGATCAAATGTTTCAGTGTATGGTGTATGACGTGCTGAAATGCAATTTTGTTTTTTTTGTTTGTTTGTGACTGAATGAGCAAATAATGAAAGGTAACAACAACAAAATGAGATGGTCACCGTGCTTCTGAGAAATCTCTGGCTTTGCCCTTTGTCACCCTGTCTTGTGTTCTCAGGGCTACTCTTCAGTCCAAACAAGGAGACAGGCATTCAGGGGACCTGATACTGTCAGCCACAAGCACAGTCTGCACACAGTCTAGGGGCATGGTCACGTGGTCTGATCATAATCAGGGATTATGCCTGGGAAATGGGCAGTGCTCCGCCATATAGAACCAGCCCAGCAGTCAGGGGAATCACTCCACTTCAGTTCGGGAGCTGCAAACACAGTAGTCAGGGTCTGATCTGTCATGTCTATGGGCTCCTCATTGGCATTGGTTAGAAATCTTGGATGAATACAGTTTTGGGCCTCTGTGCGTTGACTTGTTGAGGATGGTTAAGGGGAGGTTTGCTGTATGGGCAACAGGGGGAGGGCTCTCGCTGCCAAAAGGACTGGGGCAGTCATGGCTGTGGGAGGCAAACAAAAGCATATGGGGAACAAGGATGGTGATGGGGGAAACTGAAGGTTAACGGGGGATGGGGGTATGCAAACAGCATCAGAAGGCATGTTACACTACAGGTAATGGCAGCGGCCACCTCCTTGACCTCTACCTGGTTGGCACCAAACACCAGGGTGGGCATTATTAAGGTGTAACGTCTGGGCTCAGGGTCAGGGAGGACAGTCAGGGGAGGGGGGCATATTGCTTCATCATAGATCATATTACCGAATTCAACATGGAATTCAATTAACCTCCCACTAGTTCTTCTCTGAGAGAGCAGTCCCATAGACTGGTGACCTTCATTTTTCATTCACCAATTTATAAATTGCTTCTAGACATCTTTGTGAACAAAGTTTTAGCTGGAAAAGGAATGCTAGAAGTAAAACTTTCTGCCTGTTTTTTTTTCAATTTGTGGAGGACCTGGTGTTGGACTGCGGTGGACAACGTCAGAAGTCACATGACACCAGATTATAGTCCAACAGGTTTATGTGAAAAAACAAGCTTTCGAAGCACAGCCCCTTTGTCACTCCAAAAGCTTGTGTATTCAAATAAATCTGTTGTCACAGATGTGCTTCACTCCCTGAAAAACAAGAGTGGCCTAGCTACTTTCATTTCCTGGTGTGAGGCTGGAAAGGAGCAGATCTTCTGAATTCAGTTTCACAGCTTGTCATGGTACAATTTTGAACAAGGAGTGGTTGAGGATCTCAGTCTGTACTCAATGGACTTTAAAGGATGAGAGGGGATCTGTTTGAAACATTCAGGATACTGAGAGGCCTGGATAGGGTGAAGTGGAGAAGTTTTGTAGGAGAGACTAAGGCCTGAGGGTACAGCCCAGAGTGAAGCGATGATCCTTTAGAATTGAGATGAGGAGGAATTTCTTCAGCCAGAGGGTGGTGAATCTGTAGAATTCATTGCTGCAGAGGGCTGTGGAGGCCAAGTCATTGAGTGTATTTAAGACAGAGATAGACAGGTTCTTGATTAGTAAGGGGATCGAGGGTTAAAGAGAGAAGTCAGGAGAATAGGATTGAGAAACATATCAGCCGTGATCAAACAGCAGAGCAGACTTGATGGGCTGAATGACCTAATTCTGCTCCTATGGTCTAATGTTGCTGCTGATGGCCCACTGTACCTCATGGATGTCCAATTGTGAACTGCGAGATTTGTTGTAAGTCTGTTGTATTTTGCGCAGTGATAGGCTACACATTTACCTCGGGAGGTTCCTGCTTGCCCCGTCTGAAGACTGAACTTTGACTCTACTGTGACAGTTTTATTGATGAGAATGAGACCAAGCCTTGTCATAATCTTAGAAGGGAGTTAAGTAGCTGGTGAGTTGGTGAGAAAATCAAGTGAGGAATGTGAGCAATGAACATAATTTTGGTTTTGAATTATGGGTTGCCTTTTCTGATTCTGTGCATTCCTGTCAGTCTGTACAGCTGCCTGTCCTTGTTCAATAGCAAAAGTCTGGCCTTATACTTCAATGTAATAAAACGGTAGCTGTACCTTTAACACAAGTGGTCTCCAATTCCCTGCCCTGCTGAGCTTTAGTTTGTTGTGTGAGTTTTCATGCAGCGCTGTCAGGGAATATTTCTATTTGGAAACAATGAGAGGAAAAACAGCATCATACCTGCTTGCAGCTTTACGAGGAGGATCCCTGCCAGAACACTTCATTAGAATATATCGCTTATTTGAAAAAAATGCTGCAAAGTATTTTTTTTTCAAGAAAATCTTAATTTCTATGTTAGACAACGTTGACACAGCAAAATGTAATGAAGAACATTCCATCTGTCATGATATGCTACACCAATCTTGTAAAAAGCTCACAGTGTATCAGGAATGTATTAACCATTTTCAAAGAATGTATCCTGTTTAATCTCGCAAATCCTTTCTCAATGCGTAATAATCCTGTATGACCAGCTCCAAATCAGCCCTGAACATAAGGGGCTCTCATTTTGCCTGAGGTGTAGAAATGCATTTGCGTTCTATCCATGGAATGACAGTGATGTGCTTTACACAAGTGATGGTTCATTTTTCTCAGAGAACAAAACTATACATAATTATCTAACAGTGGTCTCACTAATGCTTCATGTATGCTTGATAATTTTGATTTAATATTCTATACTATGCCCAATTTCCATGAGTTTTATTTTTATGATTTTGTCCACTGATGATCAATATCTATCAGCTTGAGTTTCCAAATCCTTCTGTTGCTCCACTCTTGGGATGCATCTCGCATTCAAAGAGATTACTTTACTTTTTTAGAGGTACCATCTTATAAATTTCATTTTGCAACATCCTGTGGTCCCCAATATTATTTACTCTGCCATTTATTATAGCGTCATGTGCAAATATGGACACTGCACCATGTTATGCTAAACCTCTACAGTAAGTTTTCATTTTAGGCTGTGGGATATGGGCATCATTAACAAGGCTAATATTTATTGCCCATCTCTAAGTGCACTTGAAAAGGTTAGGCTGAATCACCTACTTGAACCTTTTCAAATCATGGGATTAGGGACACCCACAGTGCTGACATAAAGGAAATTCCATGGTTTTCAACCGGCAACACTGAAGGAATGACAATATATTTCCAAGTCAAGATGGCATGTGGCTTGGAGAGGAACTTGCAGGTGATGGTCTTCCCATGTATCTGCTGCCCTTGTCCTTCTGGATGGTAGTTGTCGTGACTGTAATGAGGTCAGCCAGGTGGAAGTCAGAGAATGTGATTTCCCTGGCTTGGACCAGGTTAACAGTCCCATCAGGAAGCCCTGGCTGACAGATGTAAACAGGAGGGTCAGACATCCTGTTCACTCTGAGAGCTGGATCTATGTCAAGGACTCTCCAGGTGTAAATAAAGGGAGACACAGTGGTGAGATACCAGCCTCTGTGCAGTTATTTCATAGAAACATGGAAGATAGGAGCAGGAGGAAGCCATTCGGCCCTTCGAGCCTGCTCCACCATTCTTCACAATCATGGCCGATCATCCAGCTCAATAGCCTAATCTCCTGCTTTCTCCCCATAACCTTTCGTAGAATCCCTACAGTGTAGAAACAGGCCCTTTGGCCCAACAAGTCCACACCAAACTTCAGAACATCCCACCCAGTCCCACCCCCCCAACAACCCACCTAATCCACACCTCCCTGAACACTATGGGCAATTTAGCATGGCCAATCCACCTAACCTGCGCATCTTTGGACTGTGGGAGGAAACCAGAGCATCCGGAGGAAACCCACGCAGACACGGGGAGAACGTGCAAACTCCACACAGACACCCGAGGCTGGAATCGAACCCAGGTCCCTGGTGTTGTGGGGCAGCAGTGCTAACCACTGAGCCACCTTGCCGCCATTGATCCCATTCATCCCATTCATCCCAAGTGCTGTATCTGGTTGCCTCTTGAATACATTCTATGTTTCGGCATCACATCCCTGCTCCTGTACTTAAAACCTCTCGCAGTGAAGGCCAACATACCATTTACCTTCTTTACCGCCTGCTGCACCTGCATGCTTACCTTCAGTGACTGGTGCATAAGGACACCCAGGTCCCGCTGCACACTCCCCTCTCCCAATTTACAGCCATTCAGGTAGTCACCTGCCTTCTTGTTTTTGCTTCCAAAGTGATAACTCACATTTATCCCAATTATACTGCATCTGCCATTGATTTGCCCACTCACCCAAGCCATGTTCATTTGTCACCCAACATTCTTGCTTCATCAATAAGTAAAGAAGTTACCTGCTTTACTTAGTAGTAAAATTGATACATTCACTCTCTGTCTGAAAAGTATGGGAAAATTTGTGTATATATTTTAGCAGTATTAATGTGAAACAAAAATAGAAATTACTGGAAAAGCTCAGCAGGTCTGGCAACATCTGTGGCGAGAAATCAGAGGTAGCATTTCGGGTCGAGTGACCCTTCCTCAGTATCAATTTGAGCTTAAAGTAACTATAATCCTATGATAAAATCCCAAAATTACAGAATATGTAAAATAAAACAAAGAACTGTGGATAACACCCTGATACCGTAAGACATAGGAACATGGATGCTGGATATCTGAAATAAAAACAGAAATTGCTAGAGAAATTACAGAACATGTACTTTGCTGTAGTTGTGGAAAGAAGCACATAGTTAACTGGTGTTATAACTTTTCAAACTATATTCAGTCAGAATTATGAACTGACACTGCTTTAATTAGTTGGATTCAATGAAAATTATTAATCAGGTGTATACTGCGCAGCATGATGTGTACATTTACATTTCATGTGAAATGCTCAATTCTTTGCATTTTAAAGTCCACAAGTGTAAGATGTTACTTTTCATGTCACATTTCTACAGGAGATTGAATTGAATTTTGATGTTGATCAGATAAGCTTGATCCCCAGTGTATTTGCCTCACATTTCCTTCATGACCTAAACCTGACCACACTTCAATTGCTCCAGTGACAGTTAAAACATAATGCTAGATTTAGCAGAGGCCACTGACATAAGCTATCATGTAAATACTGTGCTAGAAATCACTAGGGAAGTCACAACGTTTAGAATATTGCATGCATGCTTCTGGTTTTGTTAGAATATTGCATTCACATTATGCTATTGTTGATTCAATAAACAGTTGAGCAAACAGGCTAGTAAGGGATACATCATGAGTTCAGTTTCTCTGCCAATTATCGAACGATTTGTGCCTCTCCATGATAAGCCTTGCCACAGTCGATAAATCCTATTCTTATTGTAAGGCTCCACTTTGAACTTAATAGCAATCATGAAATTATTGAATTTACATTGCTACCAAGAATTGTTTGAACCGTAGTTACTTGGAACTGCTAATTCAAGTCCTAGAAAATCCTGGCAATGATGTATTTAAAATATTAAACCTTGGAAATTTAGAAAGGGATCAGTGATCTGTGAAGTCTCATTTTGGCAGGTCGTGGATTGTTCCAAGAGGTTTTTTGTCTCTCGTTTGATTTTTTCAGGTTTCTGTTTTGGCCAGTTTTGCTATGTAGACTGTACTTAGTGTCAGAAAAAAGCGTAATTAGCAAGAATCAAAGTTAGATAATAAATCATAGATCATAGAATCCCCTACAGTGTGGAAATAGGCCCTTTGGCCCAACAAGTCCACACTGATCCTCACAGCATCCCGCCCAGAGCCATTCCCTAAAGCCCATCTAATCCAAAGTTGTTTGGATACACAGATTATACAAATAGCTTTATTTCATTAAATATTTCTTTTGATCTCTCTCAATCCAGTCTCTTTCCCCTTTTCTTAACTGAAGACATGTCCACAATGATGTGCAGGACTACCATTGTGTTCAATGGCAGTGATTTAGAATATCAACAAGAGAGTTGTAGTCAGCTACAATGTGTAACCTCGTGGATCTGCTCATCATACGGGGGAATCAGAAGGTCATGCCAGGATCTGTACCCGACATGCCAAAGGCTTAAATGTCAAACTGCAACATGGGACTATATGCAAGCAATAGACGAAATCCCACAATCAAATTAAAGCTCTACAGTTCTACTACCACCAATCATGAGCACTGGTAAACAATTAAACAGATCAGTGGGGTTGGAGGCTGTAAAAATGATGGGGGAACCCAGTACATCAGTGCAAAAGATAAAGCTGGAGCATTCGCAACAGTCTTCAGCTAGAAGAGTTGAGTGGATGATTCATTTAAGCCTGCTCCAGAGGTCCCTAGCATTGTAGCTACCAGACTTCACATGAATCAGGAAATGTCTGAGCACACTGGATAATGCAATGTCTATGGGCCCTGACAGCAACTGTCCTGAAGAGGACACAGACTGAAGGTCAATGACAAAAGTAATAGCTATATTAAAAATAACATTTTTACACAGAAAGTGAGTAAGATTTGACTCAGGGTATGGTAGGGGCAAAATCACTTATGCCACAATGATCAAATCCTCCCCCTCCCTCTCCAATATCCTTTCACTTGGCTTGTGATGTCCTTCACCCTGGCCCCAGGTAGAGAACGAATTATATAGGGCTCATGATCCTGCTTACAAAGGATATGCTATCTGTACGGCTAATTATTGAACCGCCTAACACATTATACTCCCCTTCCTTCCACTTCAGCCTCCTGTTTCAAGCTGTTCTGGTCCATATTCTTGGTGCCGTTTCCAACATCCTTCTTTCAGGGAAGAGGTACATCACAGTTGCTGAACAGTTTCAGTTTCTGTCACTGCTTGTTCTGTCTCTGTCTCTGAGTTCTCATGCTGCAGATTATTGGTCACACCAGCCCCATTCTGAACCTGCACCTACAGGGTGTGACTAAAGTCTGGGGTAAGCTGTCCAGAAATTGGTCACCGTCCACCTCGCATTCTAGCTCAGTGATTCTAAGCTGGAGATATTTGAACTACAGACATCAGTCTCACTGTCCTAAAGTTCTTGCACACTGCTGTCTAGACACACAACCTGCTCTGCCACATCTTGGTCTAGATTATTTATAATATGTCTGTTTAGATTTTAGTTTGTTATTTGTTTACTGTGCATTAACTTGCCTCAAACGCAATGATAATTAAAATACCAATTGTCTGAAGCTTACTGGAGCCACTGCAAGTGCTAGAGGTACCTCCTCTTCCCCAAATGGAATTCCCATTCTTACCAAATTCCTAACTTTTACACTGCACACTTTACACAGAAAGTCAAATGGAAATTGCTGGAAAAGCTCAGCAGATCTGGCAGCATCGCTGTGGCATGAAATCAGAGTTAGCATTTCCAGTCGAGCGACCCTTCCTCAGAACCCTATGGGTTAGCAGCTATTGGTCATGCAATACAAAAGTTACAAAAAATAAAATCAGAGGGGCAATGTTTTAAGTTTCAGATTCCAACATTGGTCTGAAAAGGATAGTAGCACCATCAGCTGATTGTACATTCCACACTCCCATCAGGATACTTTCAACAGCCAGAATACAATCCTGCTATTTCAAATAACCAACACATTTGAAGTGATGAACAGATTCCCAAGGATTTGGGATCAAGGATCAGCATTTCCCAAGGACAGCCCCTTTCCACCCACAAATGGAGCCTCATGCACTGAATCGAGGACATATTTCTAAAAGTTTAATTGTATGGTTTTGTCAAGTCAGGCTGTTCCATAGCTCAATTTTTTAAAAAAGTAAAATTTATGAAGTATTGATAGAAAATGAGAAAAAACATTTTTTGATGACTTAATGATTTTTCTTCTCAGTTTGCTTGCAGCTGGAGAGAAAATATTATTCTTCAATTTCTGGAGAGTCCAAGACAATACAATCCAAAAAGGTTGACATGTCTACATTTAGTACTGCAGCCTTCATGATTCAGTTAGGGAAGGTCAATTGACTGATTTGGTCAGGAGAACATTTAAAGGATTCGGAAGGTGAAATTGCTTCTTGAGCTACTTTTAAAGTACTATAACATAACATCTCAAGTTCTTTTGTGCATTATTCTAACAAGATTTTCATTCAAATATTGCATTCAGAAACATTACATAAATGTGCTGAGCAGTGTAGTAATAGAGCGCACAGCAACTTCAGATCCGAGAAGTTCACTGCTTAAAAGAAAGAAACTGAGGGGTGCTGATTATAAATTAATTCATAATGATTTAGAATTCCCTCCTTAAACCTCTCTACTTCTGTTTCCTCCTTTGAGATGCCCCTTAAGTCCTATCACATCATTATCTGTCCCAATATCTCGTTACATGGCTCATGTCAAACTTGTTTGAAGACATGTGAAGTACATGAGTATGTTTTATTGTGTTAAAGATCCTCCATAAGTGCAATCGTTGATAATACTGAGCAGGTGTATTCAGCTGCTTTCTCTGAGCATGTTGTGAGTGGTCAGATAGATAATGTACCATAGGAATTGAATAATTCTGGTGAGAAATGGATCTTTTTGCCACAGGTTAAGCTGCTATCCCAACGACTATTTACTCAAGTGCTAAAGGGGCACTTGTAGGCCAGTGGTATTATTCCTGCCTCTGACCCAGACCGTCTGGATTCAAGTCCCAGCTGCCACAAAGGTGTACCACAACATGTCGAAACAGGTGGATTTAAAAACTTGACTGCAGTATGACCAGTTCTTCTCTAAGATACTCTTCCCTTGGTGGGAGGGGAGTCTGAGATGGTGAATCAATTCCTCATATGCTAACACACTCCATTCCACTCAATGTACAAAACAAGGGCTCAAATGCAGACTCATTTAACACTGAACAGAGTAAAGGTGCCTGTAATTAGCCTGAGGATCCTGGATAAACACTGATCTGAACCATAAAACCATGGCTTGGATAAAACATCAGACAATGGGGAGGTGATGGCCTCGTGGTATTGTTGCTGAACTGTCGATCCAGAGACACAGAATGTTCTGTGGGTTGGCTTTGAATCCTGCCAAGGCAGAGGGCGGAATTTGAATTCAATAAATATCTGGAATTTAGAGTCTAATGATGACCATGAATCCTTTGCCGATTGTCAGGAAAAACCCATCTGGTTCACTAATATCCTTAAGGGAAGGAAACTGCCATCCTTACCTGGTCTGGCCTCCATATGACTCCAGACCCACAACAATGTTGTTAACTCTTAACTGCCCCCTGGGTAATTAGGAATGTGCAATAAATGCTGCCTAACCAGCAATGCCCAGATCCCATGAATTAATATTTTTTAAAAGGTTGCTTAAAATCTCCCATGGTTAACAATACTCTGCTTAGTCTGTTGTTGGTGCACTATGATGGGACCTGAAGCCTGTGCATGGGAAGGAATCCTTTGCTGACATTGTATCCCAGGAATGAAAAGTATTACACTTCTAGCACTTGAAAAGACAAAATTCAATAGGGAGATGAAGGAAATGCTGGTAGTACACAACATATTCATCAAAAGATTAAGAAAACAGATTCTGTGGAGCCATTCACTAGAAACGCAAGCAAATTGTTTGCCATTATGTGCAGATTCTTGACTTTGGTGAAGCATTGAAGAGCAACTTCTTCATAGCTTGAAGTTTGATCCGCTGTTGTTATCGCATTCCTCACCCAAAAATCATGCTACTGGGGTTGTTGACTTGCTCGCTGAGCTGGCTTGTTCTTGTTCAGACGTTTCATCATCATGTCGATTGAGGTATGGGTGGAGAACCATGCCTCTAGGAATTCCTGTGTGTGTCTATGTTTGGTTCGGCTACTATGGTTACAGCTGTTTTGCTGTTAGCTGATATTGTGTATTCTGACGTCTAGCATCAGCTAGCAGCAAAATGGCATGACAAACTCTCCTTAATAGCAGTACATTCATACAATGAAGGCCATCAGTTTAACTGGGACACTGTAGAAGCCCAAGCCAAACATAGACACGCACGGGAATTCCTAGAGGCATGGTTCTCCACCCATACTTCAATCAACAAACATATAGAATTGGACCCCATGTACAAACCTATAGAGATCAAAACTGGAAATGACAGTGCTCACCATTACGGACCAGACAGTATAAATTCCAAGCAGAGTAAAATAACATCGCTTCATTGGAGGCTCCACTGATGATGTCACCTAGCACAGTGACAAAATGTCTGAACAAAAACAAGCCAGCCTGGTGAGAAAGTCAACAAGCTCATCCACAACCCGAGCTATAGATCTTAGCCAAAACTTTAAATCATGCTACTGCCTGGAATTGGGATCAAGCAGAAATCCACATGGCAGGAAGTGCAATCTCAGAAAAGTAACCCTTCAACATCAGTCCTGCAGAGGGGTCATTGGACTTGAAATGTTAACTCTGTTTTCCCTCCACATTTGCTGCAAGTCTTGCTGAGTTTCTACAGAAATTTCTGATTTTGTTTTCCTTCAGCATCACATTAGTTTTCCACACGTGCTGTTGCTGTAATAAAATAAGGGTGCAGAATTTCCCAAAGTGACAGGAGATGTCAAATAATGCAGCAGATTTCTTTTGTAGTTTAGTCACAATTTCATTTTGAATTAATAGCTTTCAGCTTATTATTTTGAGAAATTAGAGCAGTTCTGCATTATGTAATTGTGATGTTGTTTCCGAGACACAGGATACCTATTGGAATATTAGATGGAAAAAGCTTGCACACAGTGCCATAATTGACTTGTGCAGTCTATGAAAAGAACAACTGCTGCTTTTGTTCAGTGTAGGCAGTGTATATATGCCATTAATGTTTTTGAGTGCATGATGTGTTGTCATTCTCTGTCTGCAGGGGCTGGTGGTCAGGCTGCCTGAATGCCAGTCTCCCAATATTACCACTTCATTACCACTTAGAAGCACTTTCAGCTGCTGCATACTTCAATGATCTAAAGCGACATTCAGTCTTTTTGTTCTCTCATTTGTTCTGTTAATTGCCTAAAATATTCACAATCAAACACTTCACGCCTCAGGATTTGTTGAAACATGAAGCATGTTGCAGAATCTTTTCATCCTGCACTCGTCAGGATAAACACAAGAATGCCAAAATTCAAACACTCACAGTAATTTAAATGACAAGTGTGTTGATTGGTTGGCAAGTTGACTCTGATTGCTCAAGATATTAGATTGGATAAAGCAAAGGAGAACTAAAGGATCCCCAAGCTCCTGGGTAGTTTAAAAAAAAGTGCAAGACATATTAATTTTGTTGGCAAGGATAAAGTCCTTGTTTATGAATGTATTTGAGTTCAAGCAAGTGCAAATGCTACGCAGTTTGCTATTTTATGGTTGATTAGTAGTTACTTACACAGTCAGCATTATTCAGTAAGTGTTGTCTAAACCCAGAATTTCCATCTAAAGGAGATGTTTTGTATCAGTTTTACAAGCGTGGGCTAGTTGATTTATTTTTGAGGACATTTCATCCAAGAAACATCACAGTTTAATGGCCAGCAAAAAGAATTAACTCTCTAAAATGACAAAATCATTTGGTGTCATGTATTAAGTAAATAGACAGTTTTTTTGATATAGGGCTATTGGAGACAACTTCAGGCAAACAATTTAGTGAGCAGTATACTTGGAAACAGTGCTGTCAACATCAGTCATGTTTGCACACCAGAATTATTTCCCTTTAATTATGTTTTTAAAGTAGAATTCCAGTTTGGTGGGTTATATAATTGACCTTTGCATTCTATGAAAAAGAATTCTATCACTTTTGTTGTTCCCTTCTCTAAATTCTTCTAGTTAGCATAGGCAGGGACTATCTCCACCTTTCAGTATTTCTAAACACACGACAAGCTGTCAAGGTGGAAATAAAATACATACTGCTCACTTCAGTCTCAGGCTTGCAGTTCAATGGCTTTTCATGCTTATTAATGTTAGGAGCTGAGCATTCTCATATCTGGGGAGCACTTGCTGCGTGAATAAAGTATAACCAAAATGTTCAAGGTCAATCTCTTTGTTCTACAGTTGTGTATTATTGTGCTCTGTAAATATTCCTTCCTGTTATAGGAATAAGCAGAAGAAAGATCTGCATTGTGAGGCTGTCAAAAGATTCTGTGCATTTTGATGGCTTTATTGAACAAGGTCAACTGAAAATAAGGCTCCAAATCAGAATCTCTTGAGTAATTCAACTTAATGCCAATCTTCTGCTTTTTGCTCATAACCCTGTGCATTGTTTCTATTTAGATAATCACCCTCCTGAATGCCCCAATAGAACCTGCCTGCCCTACATTTCCCAGCAGCACATTCCAGATCCTAACTACTCTCTGCGTGAAAAGTTTCTTTTTCACCTCTGTAGTGATTAGAACCAGGCAGATCTCATTGACTATGAGATCCTTGATTGGGGTTATTTACCTGGGCCAATCAGGAAGCCCTACCTGACCAATATAAACAGGATATTCAGAATCTTCTCAGCTTAGGGACTGACTCCGAGCTGGCTGGCCACAGCCAGTGTCCTGTGCACAAGGAAATAAAGGGGGACTTGGTAACAGGATACTGTAGACTCTGGGAAAGTTTCAATGGACTAGAAGAAAGCTAATGTAACTCCACTCTTTAAAAAGGAGGGAGAGAGAAAATGGGGAATTGTAGGCTGGTTAGCCTGACATCGGTGGTGGGGGAAATGCTGGGGTCAATCATTAAGGATGTAATAACTGAACATTTAGAAAGGAGGAGGTGGGGGGTGGGGGACAGAATTGGTCCTAGTCAGCATGGATTCACTAAAGGGAAACCATGCTTTACAAATCTCCTGGAGTTTTTTGAGGATGTGATCAGTAGAGTAGACAATGGTGAATCAGTTAAATGTTGTGTATCTGGACTTTCAAAAGGTTTTTGACAAGGTTCCACACAAGGGGTTAGTAAGGAAAATTAAAGCTCATGGTAATGTATTGACATGGATAGAGAACCAGTTGGAAGACAGGAAGCAGAGAGTTGGACTGAATGGATTTTTTTCAGAGTAACAGGCAGTGATGAGTGGGGTGCTGCAAGGTTCACTGCTGGGTCCCTAGCTGTTCACAGTATACATTAATAATTTGGACGAAGGAATTGAATACAACATCTCCAAGTTTGCAGATGACACTAAGCCGGGTGGCAGTGTATGCTGTGAGGAGGATGCGAAGAGTCTGAAGAGTGACTTGGACAGACTGGCTGAGTGGGTAAATGAAGTATAATGTGGCTAAATGCCAGGCTATCCACTTGGGTCACAAAAACAGGAAGGCAGATTATTATCTGAATGGTGGCATTTTAGGAAAAGGTGAGGTGCAATGAGACCTGGGCGCCATGGTTAACAGTCACTGAAGGTTGGCATGCAGGTGCAGTAGGCAATGAGGAAAGCTAATGGCATACTGGCCTTCATAGCGAGAGGATTTGAGTATCAGAGTAAGGATGTCTTTCTGCTGTTATACAGGGCCTTGGTCAGACCACACCTGGAGTACTGTGCGCAGTTTTGGTCTCCTCGTCCAAGGGAAGGACATTCTTGCTATTGAGGGAGCCCAGGAAGGTTCACCAGACTGATTCCCGGGCTGGTAGGACTGACGTATGAGGAAAGACTAGATCAACTGAGTTTGTATTCACTGGCATTTAGAAGAATTTAGCATCTCACAGAAACATATAAAATCCAGATGGGACTGGATAGGCTAGATGTGGGAAGAATGTTCCCAATGTTGGGAAAGTCCAGAACAATGGGTCACAGTCTAAGAATAAAGGATAGGCCATTCAGGACTGAAATGAGGAAGAATTTCTTCATTCAGAGAATTGCGAATTTGTGGAATTCTCTCCCACAGGCAGCTGTTGGGGCCAGTTCATTAAATATATTGAAGAGGGACCTGGATGTGGCCCTTGCGGCTAAAGTGATCAAGGGGTATGGGGAGAGGGTGGGAATGGGATACTGAGATTGTGCAATCAGCCATGTTTGTATTGAATAGTATTGCAGGCTTGAAGGGCCAAATGGCCTCCTCCTGCAACTATTTTCTATGTTTTCCACACCTGGCTCTGTGCAGTTCCTTCAGCCTTTCATATGCTTCTTTTACAAAGCACCTTTAAAATTGTACTTCTTGTTCTTGATCCTTTTACAGGCAAAAAACCTTTGTTTCTATCTCTGGGTTGGTGGGATGGATGGACAGCTGGCAGATGATGGTCAATGCAGAAAACTGAGGAGTGATTCATTTTGGAAGTAAGGGTACATTTCTGAAGGGGATGCAAGAGCAAAGTGAATGGTTTTACATGTGTAAGTCATTGAAGATCTCAGGGCATTTAGTGAGAATGGTTAATAAAACATTCTGTATCCTAAGGCTTTAATAATAAGAACATAGAATTCCAAAGCAAGGAGATTATGTTAAGCCTGGATCTTTTCCTATTTAGACCAGAGCTGGAGTATTGTGTACGGTTGTGAGGGCCATACTTTAGGAACGATGTGAACGCATTGAGAAGAAGTTTAGTAAAAGGTTCTAGGGATGAGACACTTCAGTTAAAAAGATAGATTGGAGAGGCTGGGGCTGCTTTGCTTGGAGAAGAGATGGCTGAGATGGAATGTATTCAAAATCATGAGGTATTTGGACAGAATGACTGCAAAAATGTCATGAGGAGAACATTTTATATGCAGTGAATGGTTAAGATCTGGAACACACTGCCTAACAACTGGATGGAAGCAGGTTCATTTGAAACATTTGGTGGAAATTAGACTGAAAAGGAAGAATATGTGGCAGTGTGGGAAGAACATTGATGATGGCCCCCAGGAGTTGACTCAATTCATGAGCTGGTTCAGATTCAATGGACCAAATGGTCCTGTTTGTGACTTCAGCAATGTTCAGCAACCCCTCCTGGACTGGTGCCGCCCAGCAGTATTAAATGCCAGGGCCCCAAGGTAGGCCTCCTTTCTGGGCTGAACATTTGAGACAAAACAGCATAATTGGTCTATCACAATAAAAACTCTCTTTCTCTGATTGTGGAGGAACTGGGCAACACAATATATTTTGCCCTTTTCTTTACCATAACATAATCTGTGATTTGCAAACTCTTTTTTTCCTTCTGTTTTGAATCCAGCAGAGCCTGTTGGAGTGAAATACCTGTGTTTATTTCACTCATGGAAATACAATACAGGAACAGATCATTCAGCTCAACAATAGCATACCAGTGTTTATGCTGAACAGGACCCTCAGCCCGCCACTCTGCGACTGACCCACAGATTTTCTCTCTTGCTTATCTACCTATCCCTTGAATGCATCATTTCAACCAACCCCCAAATCCCGAGTAAGAATAGACCTACAAAAAAAATTCGACATTGACTTCAATTTGTGTAATTCAGAGCCATCTTTTGAGTTTGGGAACTAAAAAAATGTAACAGCAGAGACTGGGTTTGAGAAATATTCCTGGGGTATGGAAGGAGGGAGCTTTGACTGTTACACCCAATCTAGTACTCTCTGAAAAGTGTTACATTTCCTTCATAAGCAGAAATAAGCAGAAATAATTTGAAACTACAAACATTAACCTAAAATATTCTCTGTTGAGTGAAGTTCTGTAGGTTTAATTTCCGTCCTTCTATCTGACCTTCATTCATTCAATTTCGAAGAATGAGGAGTGAGCTTATTGAAGAATGTATGATTCTGAGGGGGTTTAATAGGCTAACTGTTCAGAAGCTTTTTCCACTAAACAAGATGCTTGAATTAGGAGACATAGCTACAGAACAAGGGGACACTTATTTAAAATTGAGATACAAAGGAATTTCATTTTTCGGATGGAAGTGAATGTTTGGAATTTCACACTCCGGAGAGTTATGGTGGTTTGATCAGTGAAAGCATTGATTTTTTTTATTAATTCATGGAATGTGGGCATTGCTGGTTAGGTCAGCATTTGTTGTCCATCCCTACTTACCCAGAAGGAGGTTAAGAGTCAATCACATTGCTGTGGGTCTGGAGTCACATGTAGGCCAGACCAGGTAAGGCAGTTTCCTTCCCTAAAAGTCAGAAGTCACACGACACCAGGTTATAGTCCAACAGAATATCTCTCAATATTCTAACTTCTTTACCCTCTCCCCCTGTTCTTCCTGAGTAAACCTTACCCACAGAGGTGAAAGCTTTGTAGAGATTGGGCACTATCTCACTATCCAGCCGGTGATTCGGCTGTGCACTCTCCTGCAGCTCCTTGACTTCTTCTCAGATTTTCTTCACAAAGTCAATTAATCCCACTGTTTAGCCTCTTTTACCACATCCTTTTATCCAGTGAGTTTCCTAAACCTTTAGCACTGTGACTTCATCTGTGTCACTCCATTACAGTGAAAACACCTGAGGTCTTTCACCTCCTTTTCACCCTCTTGGGTTTCTTTTTGCACGTCTGGTAAACTGTTCCCAGTGTGATCTACTTTTGTTTTTCATTGAAGGGTCTCCCTTTTTCCCAATTTTTATCCCTCATGAAATGAAACTGCTGTCAGAAGCTAAATTTTGATTTAAGTCCTAATGGGTATTTATCCACCATCTCTGCAGCTCTTTTTGCTGTTTGAACTTTCTGTTCCTCAATATGAGTTCTTATCATTTGGGCAAGTTGGTTTTTGAACTCCTCCAGCAGAATAATCTCTCTAAGATCCTCATTTGTCTTTTTGATTTTTAATGCTCTTACCCATCTATCAAAGTTGTCCGTTTAATTCTTTCAAACTTGACATAACTCTGACTTGGTTCCTTCTTTATGTTTCTGATCTGTTGTCTATCTGCGTCTGAGACCAAATTGTAGACGCTCAAAATAGCCTATTTAACATCTTCTTAATCTCTTGACACTTCACCTGACAGCACTGCAAATAGCTCATTAACCCTACCTACCACCTTGGTCTGAATTAACATTATCCACACAGTCTCTGGCCAGTCCATCTGTTTAGCCAATTTTACAAAGGAAATGAAAAAGGCTTCTACATATTTTTCAGTGAATTTTGGTAATGTTTGGACATATTTGTACATATCCCGACCAGGTCTTTGGCTACAAAAACAAAGTTGCTGGAAAAGCTCAGCAGGTCTGACAGCGTCTGTGAAGGAAAAAAACAGAGTTAACGTTTTGGGTCCGGTGACCCTTCCTCAGAACAGGAAGGGTCACCGGACCCGAAACGTTAACTCTATTTTTTCCTTCACAGATGCTGCCCTACCTGCTGAGCTTTTCCAGCAACTTTGTTTTTGTTCCTGATTTACAGCATCCACAGTTCTTTCAGTCTTTAGCTATGATGGGTTTGCTTATCATCACTATCCTTCTCACTAAGTTTACCTTCTACCTTCATTTCCATCCTGTCATGTCGACATTCCTGTCTAATTGCCAAATTCTAAAGTTCAAACTCTCTTTTTCTTTTTCCTCTACTGGGAATCTTCTTTCCCTTTCCATTGAAAATTAGGAAAAAAGTTAAAGGGAAGGAGAACTCAAGAACTGTTAGAAATGGAGGTAATAGGACCCAAAAAGAAGGTGCAAAAACTGGCATAAGGGCACTTTATCTGAATGTTCGGAGCATTCGAACAAGGTGGATGAGTTGACAGTGCAAATCATGGCAAATGGGTATGATTTAGTGGCCATTACAGAGACATGGTTACAGGATGGTCATGACTGGGAGTTAAATATCCAGGGGTATCAAACTGTTCGGGAGGACAGACAGGAAGGTAAGGGAGGTGGTGTCGCTCTGATTTTTAAGGATGATATTAGGGCAGTAGTGAGAGATGATATAGGTTCTACTGAACAAAACGTTGAATCCATTTGGGTGGAAATTAGGAATAACAGAGAGAAGAAGTCACTGATAGGTGTGGTCTATAGGCCACCAAATAACGACATCGTGGTGGGGCAGGCAATGAACATAGAAATAGCTAAAGCATGTAAAAATGGTACAGCAAATATCATGGGGGATTTTAATCTACATATTGATTGGTCAAACCAGGTCGGTCATGGCAGCCTTGAGGAGCGGTTCATAGAATGCATCTGCGATAACTTCCTTGAACAATATGTAATGGAACCTACGAGGGAGCAAGCTATCCTAGATCTAGTCCTGTGTAATGAGACAGGAATAATTAATGATCTCACAGTTAGGGATCCTCTCGAAAGGAACGATTACAGTATGGTCAAATTTAAAATACAGCTGGAGTGTGAGAAGGTTAAATCCAGTACCTATGTCCTGTGCTTAAACAAAGGAGACTATGAAGGAATGAGGAAGGAGTTACCTAAGGTAGAATGGGAGCAAAAACTTTATGGTGGGTCAATTGAGGAACAGTGGAGGACTTTCAAAACAATTTTTCACAGTGCTCAGCAGAAGTATATTCCAGTGATAAGGAAGAACTGTAGGAAAAGAGACAGCCTGCCATGGATGTCTAAGGAAATAAAGGAAAGTATCAGATTGAAAAAGAATACAAAAAAGCAGAGAGTAGTGGGAAACGAGTAGACTGGGAAATCTTTAAAGGCTAACAGAAACCCACAAAAAAAGTTATGAAGAAAAGTAAGATAGATTATGAGAGTAAACTAGTTCAGAATATAAAAACAAGCAGCAAAAGTTTCTATAAATATGTAAATAGTAAAAGAGTGGCGAAGGTAAACATTGGTCCTTTAGAGGATGAGAAGGCCAATTTAATAACTGGGAATGAGGAAATAGCCAAGACATTAAACAGTTATTTCATGTCAGCCTTCACAGTGGAAGACAAGTCTCCTGGCCCTGATGAAATGCATCCCAGGGTACTAAAAGAGGTGATGGGGGAAATAGAAAATGCACTAGTAATTATTTACCAAAATTCACTGGACTCTGGGGTGCTTCCTGCAGCTTGGAAAACAGCCAATGTGACGCCACTGTTTGAAAAAGGAAGTAGACAAAAAGCAGGTAACTATAGACCAGTTAGCTTAACTGCGGTAGTGGGGAAAATGCTTAAATCTATCATTAAGGAAGAAATAGCAAGACATCTGGATGCAAATTGTCCCATTGGGAACACCCAGCATGGGTTCATGAAGGGTAGGTCACGTTTAACTAATTTGGTGGAATTCTTTGAGGACATTACTTGCATGGTGGACAATGGGGAACCTATGGATGTGGTGTATCTGGATTTCCAGAAGGCATTTGACAAGGTGCCACACCAAAGGCTGCTACATAAGATAGTTGCATGGTATTTCAGGTAATGTATTGGCATGGATAGAGGATTGGTTGACCAGTAGAAAGCAAAGAGTAGGGGTAAATGGGTGTTTTTCTGGTTGGCGGTCAGTATCTAGTGGTGTGCCTCAGGGATCAGTGTTGGGACCTCAGTTGTTTACAATTTACATAGATGATTCGGAGTTGGGGACTAAGTGTGGTGTGTCAAAATTTGCAGATGACACTAAGGTGAGCGGTAGAGCAAAGCGTGCAGAAGACACTGAAAGTCTGCAGAGGGGTATAGATAGTCTAAGTGAGTGGGCAGAGGTCTGGCAGATGGAGTATAATGTTGATAAGTGTGAGGTCATCCATTTTGGTAGAAATAACAGCAAAATGGACTATGTTTTAAATGGTAAAAAATTGCAGCATGCTGCTGTGCAGAGAGACTTGGGTGTCCTTGGGCATGAATCGCTGAAGGTGGGATTGCCGGTGCAGCAGGTAATTAAAAAGGCAAATGGAATTTTGTCTGCCATTGTTTAAGGGATGGAGTTTAAAAGCAGGGAGGTTATGCTGCAGCTGTATAGGGTCCTGGTGAGGCCACACCTGGAGTACTGTGTGCAGTTTTGGTCTCCTTACTTGAGAAGAGATATACTAGCACTGGAGGGGGTGCAGAGGAGATTCACTCGGTTGATTCCAGAGTTGAGAGGGTTGGATTATGAGGAGAAACTGAGTAGACTGGGATTATATTCATTGGAATTCAGAAGAATGAGGGGAGACCTTATAAAAATATGTAAGATTATGAAGGGAATAGATAAGGTAGAGGCAGGGAGGTAGTTTCCGCTAGCAGGTGAAACTAGGACTAGAGGGCATCGCCTCAAAATAAAGGGAAGCAGATGTAGGACTGAGGTCAGGAGGAACTTCTTCACCCAAAGGGTTGTGAATCTGTGGAATTTCCTGCCCATTGAAGTGGTTGAAGCTACCTCACTGAATGTTTTTAAGGCAAGGCTAGATAAGTTTTTGACCAGTAAAGGAATTAAGGGTTATGGTGTGTGGGCGGGTAAGTGGAGCTGAGTCTAAAAGATCAGCCATGATCAGCGGGGCAGGCTCGAGGGGCCGGATGGCCTGCTACTGCTCCCAGTTCTTATGTTCTCATGTTCTTTCCTTTTTTGTTTCCACTGCTGGTAGACATAATTCAAACTCTGTCGCCTTCCTTTCGTTTCTCTAACTCCAGTTGTCTCATTTGCAATCTAATTTTTTCTAGCTCCACTGCACTTGACTTTTCTCTGATATACCGAAATGCTTGACCAAGTCCATTGCCACCTCACCTTCCCTCTTATCCCAAGTTAAACCCAGTTTTAGCCTATTTGCTAATTCCAGAAGTGTCTCCTTTCTCTGTCTTTGTAAACTTTCTTGGCAAAGTTAGGAAGCATCTCAACTCCCAGAATCTCTTCAGCAATGTTGAGCCATTTCCATCACTTTTAATTTAAACAACCACAAGTAACTGAAATTAAACTGATTTTCCACTTCTCCCCTAAGTTTTATTTAGAGATCTAAGACAATAATCTACAAGTCCGTTTAAACCCACTGGGACATTTTGTACCCCAAATCAGCTCAAATCAGTCCAAGTCCGTCCACAAACCGGACTTGAACCCCCAGTGTGTTACGAAGGGAAGGTTAAAGGTCGAACCCTTCTGATAATTAACCAGAAACACCAGCTCCAATCTGTTGTGGTGGGAGTAGAGATTCCCTTCTAGAAATTAAATCCATAACGCAGAGAAGCTTGCCTTGCCCCTTGTAATCTGTTAACAGTTAAATGAAAGCAATCCCTGATACTCACTTTAGAAGTCATAGGTAGCAATTTATTTATTTAACCCTAACAGTGAACAAATTAATAGAATTACTAACAAACTGAACAAATCCCCCCTAACATCTAACTATCCCCTAACTGAACTAAATTCTACTGATATGCAACAAAAACAGAAGTTGCTGGAAAAGCTCAGCAGGTCTGGCAGCATCTGTGAAGAGAAAATCAGAGATAACGTTTCGGGTCCGGTGACCCTTCCTCAGTAACAGACCCTTCTACTGGTGTGCTGTTCCAATAAACACAGGTCCCACTTATGTACATCCAAGTAATTAAAAAAATTAAAACTTAGTCTCTCAAAGTTCACACAGAATGTGTCTTATGGAATGCTCTGCCTTCTCCACTGTCTCTCCAGTCTTTCTTCTGCAGATCTTGTTGTCAGGGATGTTTTCTCTGTAATTTCCTCTTTGAGGAGTCTTAGTGAAAAGTGCTGTGGTACCTTTAAATGTTCTTTTTTGAGACCTGAGTGATTTTGTGTGAGAGCAAGGTATTTATTCCTCAGACGGCAGGTTTGCTCTCACCCCTTCAGATGGCAGTTGGTTCTCTGTCGATTTTTGAAATGCCCTCTTTTTTATCTCCTTGATGACCTGTCCATTTCTTACACAATGATTGGTCCCCAGTTGTCAACACTATCAGATTTAAATTCACTTGGCTTTCAGTTTCTAAATGCTTGGTTTAAATTAATTCGTTGATTCAAGCTCGTTGCCAAAACATCAAAACAAGCTGAAGGTTTTCAGTCACACAGCCAACTGATACATGTTTCAATTTTTGGAACTGTCTGTAATCTGCAGCTGCTTACAGACCTATTTTCTGTATAAATCTTTGAGCTTAGAAAAGTACTTTATCTCTTAAAAGGACTATGCACAGTTCTCCTTTATCGTTTTTAACAAACAAATTCTTGCTTCCTGCCTTCCAATTCACAATTAATCTACACAACTTTGTAACATCAGCCCACTGGCCCAGTTGGTCAAAATCTCACTGGATTCCCAGATAACTTTCTTCACTGTCCATTATATTACCAATCTTGGTGTCATCTGCAAACTTAATAGCAATACCTCCTAAATTCTCAACCAAATCATTTATAAAAATAGCAAATAACGATGAACACGGCACCGATCCCTGTGGCACACTGCTGGTCACAGGTCTTCAGTCCGAGAAACAGCCTTCTACCCTCTTCCACTGTCAAGCCGGTTTTGTATCCAATTGGCTAGCTCTCCCTGGCTCCCATGAGATTTAATCTCATTCAACAACTTACCATGTGGTACCTTGTCAAAGGCCTTGCTAAAGTCCATGTAGACCACACTTACTGCACTGCCCCTGTTTGCTCTCTTGGTCACCCTTCAAAAAACTCAAATTTGTGAGACATGAATTACCACACACAAATCTATGCTGACTATCTCTAGTCAGTCCTTACTTTTCTAAATGCATGTAGATCCTGTTTCTCAGAATCCCCTCCGACAACTTACCCACCAGAGATGTTAGACTCACAAGTCTGTAGTTCCCAGGCATTTCCCTGCAGCCTGTCTTAAATAATGACACAACATTAGCCACCCTCCACACTTCAGGCACTTCAACCTTGTATCAATGATACAAATATCTCTGCTAAGTGTCCTTTAGTTTGCTTTCTAGCCTCCCGCAAAATCCTGGGATACACTTCATCAGGTCCCGGGGATTTATCCACCTTCATGTAGTTTAAGACTTCCAGCTCCTCCTTTTCTGTAACGTGGACTCTGTTCAAGGCATCAAGAAAGTGAAAATGTGAAAAATTGGAGCAGGAGTGAATATTGACCAGATGACTATGCCTCATCTTCTGCCTCTAGCTTCCCTGCCTCTCCACACAGTTTTTTTTTTCATTCTGTGAGAAACCCAACGTTTCAAACCGAAAAGCAACGAACGCATTGAGACTTGGTGGGGCCTATGCAGAGGGGAAGTTGAGATGTTAGAGAGAACACAAACCTCCTAATAATCCCCCTAAGGCACCACCTGCCCCACATGTGGCCAAGTCTGTAGGGACTGAGGTGGTAACAATGCCACTAAGTCACAGTAGAGGGGTCCAGGACAAACAATCATTCAATATGGGCTCAAATTCAGGTGCAGCTGGTGGAACTCGAATTCCATTAAGAATTTTGGAATTAAAATCTAGTGTAATGGTGATTGGCACAAAACCTCATCTGGGAAGAAAATATCTCATCATAACCTGGTCTGACCTACATGTGACTCCACTCCCAAGTGTTTGTCTGAAGTACCCTCTGCAAAGGACTTAGCTAGCCATTTAGTTAACCATTGCAAAGTCTGATAAAATGGGTAAAACTGGATCTATCACCTGGCATCAACACAGACACTGGAAATGACAATAGCATATGCAGCCATGTTGAATTGAATCTTCCTAGCCCCGAATAATGTGCACATTAGCAGTCAGAAAATATACTGAGCTTACTTTCTTAGTGCTCACTCACTTTCATCTGCTAGGATGGTCATAGCCCTTTGCCTTGCCTTTTAGCATAGATACAGAACCAAGCAGCTTGTCGTGGCTGGGAGCAGTGATCATCAAGGAGACAGACATGTTGATGTATGGCAGTGTGCTACGTCAATGTTACACATGAACCGTGTGCCAGCAGCTTATGTAGTTAACCCATTGCGTGCACATCAACCAATTAGCCGTGTTGCACAATCGAAAGGGGTCATCCTCAGTCAGGTCAAACAAGCCACCCTTCAACTCAGGGCACTGAATGTCAGGGGCAGTGCCCACTATTAGCTCAGAGCTTGTACTCAGTTATTTGGCAGCGTGGGGTCATCAGAGCAATATAGCTACAAGCTGGGAGATGGACCATGGTCAGTCCTGCAGGTCAATGCAACAATCTGGGGATACACAGTAAATCCGTCTGGAGCTGCACACAGTCAGGGGTCTGATCACTCATCAGCCAGGGCTGTCCATACAAATCAGTTGAGGGGGCGGACCATGAACAATTGTGGAGTCAGTGTGATGAAAGTCAGCGAGGGGGTATCAGGTCCTATTGCTGAGGTGGCAAAGTTGAGTAAGTAAATTCCGGGTATTGGAGACAACAGCAACAATAATTATGAAGCAGAGAACCCCAACGTATAAAGAGGTGGGAGACAATGCATTGAAAGACATGGGTTACTGTAAGCAGGAGTGTCATCAGTTAGTCATCACCACCTTCGCTTCAGTAGGGGGCAGTGCCACATGATGGTCAACGTGACTAAGCTGCAGGTTGCAGTGGACATTGGCACACTCCCTTATGAAGGATTGAAGGTGGGAAGACTCGAAGTTTGGGAGACTTGTGTAACTCAGTTCTTAAACAGCAATACATTGTTAAAGATAACAAGGTGTAGAACTGGATGAACACAGCAGGCCAGACAGCATCAGAGGAGCAGGAAAGCTGAAGTTTCGGGTCGGGACCCTACTATTTCTGAATGCATTGTTAAATGTGCACTTGAATTGGAAATGAAGTGTCAGCCTATGTGCCCTGAGAAGCCTTTCTTCTTGGTTCCTCTTTGCCATGAACAGTGAAGAGAATCTCCCAGCAGGTAGAGCTTGATGGAACATGGTTGGGCTTTAAAAACAGTGCTGGTGCCGGGAATTCTGAGAGGGCCTGAGAGTGGTGAGCATTTGTGAATCTGGTGAGACAGAAGCGAGGGCAGGCAGGCTATAGGATGTGATCATGGGGCATGAGATACATTTTGGAGAATACCATGAGAAATCCTGCTAGCCCCAAGAAGAGATACCCTCCCTGAAACTCACTAAAATTGACACTTTGATGATTTCTGGTAAAATTCAGCACCTCCTTACTAAATGAGACCTTATATGTCAAAAGTTTATGCCAAAATTAATAACAGCTTGAAGTCATCATACTCATGGAAACATACATTAGTGATAATTGTGGTGGCACAGTGGCTCAGTGCTGCCTCACAGCACCAGGGACCAGGGTTCAATTCCACCCTCAGGTGACTGACTGTTGTGGAGTTTGCACATTGTCCCCTTGTCTGCGTGGGTTTCCTCCAGATGCTCGGGTTTCCTCTTGTAGCCGCTGTGTTTATGTGGTGAGTCCAGTTGAGTTTCTGATCAATGGTAACCCCCAGGATGTTTACAGTGGGGGATTCAGTGATGGTAATGACATTGAATGCCAAGGAGTTGTGGTTCAATTGTCTCTTATTGGTGATGGTCATAGCCTGGCATTTGTGTGGCTCAAATGTCACTTGCCACTTGTCAGCCCAAGGCTGGATGTTGTCCAGATCATGTTGCATGTGAACACGGACTGCTTCAGTATCTGAGGAGTCATGAATGGTGCTGAACATTGTGCAATCATCTGTGAACATCCCCACTTCTGACCTTATGATGGAGGGAAGGTCATTGATGAAGCAGCTGAAGATGGTTGGGCCTAGGACACTTACCCTGAGGAACTCCTGCAGGGATGACCTGGAGCTGAGATGATTGACCTCCCACAGCCATGACCATCTTCCTATGTGTCAAGTATGACTTCAACCACCGGAGAGTTTGCCTCCTGATACCCATTGATTCCAGTTTTGCCAGGACTTCTTGATGCCACACTTGGTTGAATGCAGCCTTGATATCAAGGGCTGTCACTCTCACCTCACCTCTGGAATTCAGCTCTTTTGTCCATGTTTGAACCACGGCTGTAATGAGGTCAGGGGCTGAGTGGCCCTGGAGGAACTCAAACTGGGCATCACTGAGCAGGTGCTGCTTGATAGCACTGTTACTAACACCTTCTATCACTTTACTGATGATCGAGAGGAGACCAATGGGGTGGTAATTGGCCGGGTTGGATTTGGACATACCTGGGCAGTTTTCTACATTGTCGGGTAGATACCAGTGTAGTAACTGTACTGGAACAGCTTGGCTACAGCAGTGGCTAGTGCTGGAGCACGAATCTTCAGTACTATTTCCTATATATTTTCCTGTATATTGTGTCTCTAGCTGTTTCTTGATATTACGTGGAGTGAATCGAATTGGCTGAAGATTGGTATCTGTGATGCTGGGGACCACTGGAGGAGGCCAAGATGGATCATCCACTCAGCACTTCTGGCTGAAGATTGTTGCAAAAGCTTCAGCCTTATCTTTTGCACTGATGTTCTGGGCCCTTCCATCATTGAGGATGGGGATATTCGTGGAGCCTCCTCCTCCAGTGAGTTGTTTAATTTCCACCACCATTCACAACCGGATGTGGCAGGACTGCAGAGCTTAGATCTGATCCGTTGGTTGTGGGATCACTTAGCTCTGTTGCTGCTTTCGCTGTTTGGTGTGCAAATAGTCCTGTTTGATGGCTTCACCAGGTGGGTACCTCATCTTCAGGTATGCCTGGTGCTGCTCCTGGCATGCCCTCCTGCACTCTCCATTGAACCAGGGTTGATCCTCTGGCTTGATGGTAATGGTTGAGTGGGGGATATGCTGAGCCATGAGGTTACAGATTGTGCTGGAGTACAATTCTGCTGTGGTCGATGGCCCACAGCGCCTCATGGATGCCCAGTCTTGAGTTGCTAGATCTGTGTGAAGTCTATCCCATTTAGCACAGTGATAGTGCCACACAACACAATGGAGGTTGTTCTCAATGTGAAGGCGGGACTTCGTCTCCACAAGGACTGTGCGATGGTCACTCTTACCGATATTGTCATGGCCAGATGCAACTGCAGCTGGCAGATTAGTAAGGATGAGGTCAAGTATGTTGTTCCCTCTTGTTGGTTCCCTCACCACCTGCCGCAGACCCAGTCTAGCAGCTATGTCCTTGAGGACCCGACCAGCTCGATCAGTAGCACTGCTGCCGAGCCACTGTTGATGGTGGACATTGAAATCCCCCACCCAGAGTACATTTTGTGCCCTTGCCATCCTCAGTGCTTCCTCCAAGTGTTGTTCAAAATGGAAGAGTACTGATTCATCAGCTGAGGGAGGACGACATGTGGTAATCAGCATGAGACTTCGTGGGGTCTGGAGTCAATGTTGAGGACTCCTAGAGTAACACCCTCCTGACTGTATAGCACTGTGCCGCCTCCTCTGCTGGGTCTGTCCTGCTGGTGGGACAGGACATACCCAGGGATGGTGATGGTGGTATCTGGGACATTTGGCACTAACCCCCAGATGCTAGCGGGGAGGACTTTGCAGGGTTGACAGGGCTGTTTCTGCTGTTGTCTTTTCCGGTGCCTAGGTTGATGCCAGGTGATCCGTCCAGTTCCATTTCTTTGAGACTTCGTAGCAATTGGTACAACACTGTGTTGGGAGGAACTGTTACCATCATAAAAATCAAGAACTAGAGGACAGAGATTTAAGATAACAAGCATGGGGCTGGATGAACATAGCAGGTCAAGCTTGCTTGACCTGCTGTGTTCATCCAGCCCCATGCTTGTTATCTCA
>JAHRHZ010000061.1:30492457-30515332 GCA_024137785.1 Ginglymostoma cirratum
CTGCTTGACCTGCTGTGTTCATCCAGCCCCATGCTTGTTATCTCAGATTCTCCAGCATCTGTAGTACCTTTTATCTCTGACAGAGATTTAAAGTGTTTTGTGAAAGAAACAACTGTCAGGTGAGAGGAAAAAAAAAATTTTCTCAAAGTAGTTAAGGTATGGAATCCACTGACGAGAAATATGGTGATGCAGGTTCACTTTGTGAATTCAAGAGGGCATAGATTGTTTCTATTTAAATACCAATGTAGAGGTTTGTGATGAAAAGCTAGAAGACTGGCGCACAGTTAAATTGCTCAGAGTGTTGGTGCAGACGCAGTGAATCAAATGACCACCACCTGCAACAGTAACAATTCTATGACTTTGTGATTCACTTGAGGACTCATTGAAGTTGGCAAGGGCATCGGATGTAATCACATGGAGCACTTTAAAACGTGGTTCAGCAGCACTATGACTGAACGAGCTGATCGAGTCCCAAAGGACATAACTGCTGGAAGGAATGAGCAAGAGTAAAAATCATACTTGACCTCTTGTCATCAAGCCCCTCCTCAGAGGTGCATCTTTCCACGACAACATTGGTGTGAGTGACCAACTACACAGTCCTTGTATAGCTTTCACGTTGAGGATAGCCTTCATTGTGCTGCTTGGCAATATCACCATGCTAAATGAACCTGACAAAAGGGCTGCACTCCAATAACTAATGTGATTCTAAATAAATCTGTTGGACTGTAACCTGGTCTCATGTGACTTCTGACTTTGTCCACACCAGCCCAACACTGGCACCTCCATGCTAAATGGGATAGCTTTTCAACAGATCCAGCAACTCAAGACAAGGCATCATGGGATGCTGTGGGTCACCAGCAGAATTGTACTCCAGCACAATCTGTAATCTCATGGCCAGCATATCCCCCAGTCAACCATTACTGTCAAGCCAGGGAACCCTGGTTTAATGGAGAATACATGAGGGCATGCCAGGAGCAGCACCAGGCATATCTAAAAATGAGGTGTCAACCTGGTGAAGCCACCAAACAGGACTGCTTGCTGGCCAAACAGCGAAAGCAGCAAATGATAAACAGAGTTAAGCAATCCGACAACCAACGGATCAGAACTAAGCTCTAAAGTTTGGCTACTTTCAGTCATGAATGCTGACGGACACTGAAACAACTCACTGGATGATTGTGCTCCACGAATATCCCCATCCTCAATGATGGAAGAAGTCAGCGCACCAGTGCAAAAAGACAAGGCTGAAACATTCACAATAATCTTCAGCCAAAGTACCAAGTAGATAGATTCATGGACCCACACAGCGTGGAAACAGACACTTTGGTCCAAACAGTCCTTGTCGGCCATGTTCCCAAACTAAACTAGTCCCGCCTGCCTGAGTTTAGCCCATATCCCTCCAAACATTTCCTATTCATGTAATTATCCAAATGTCTTCCAAACATTGTAACTGTACCCGCAATGACCATTTTCCCTAGAAGTTCATTCCACACATGAATCACTCTCTGTGTAAAAAAGTTGTCCCTTGTGTCCTTTTTAAATCTTTCTCCTCTCACCTAAAAAATATGCCCCCTAGTTTTGAACTCATAAACCTCAATAAGGTCACCCTTCAACCTCCGATGCTCCAGTGAAAAAAAGGCCTCAGCCTTTCCAGTCTATTTTTATATTTCAAACCCTCCAGTCTAGGCAACATCTTGGTCAATCATTTCTGAACCCTCTCCAGTTTAATAATGTCAGAAATCACACAACACCAGGTTATAATCAGGTGAAGGACAGCACCTTCCAAGCCCATGACCACTTCCATCTTGAAGGACAAGGGCAGCAGATAGTTGGGACCACCACCACCTACAAGTTCCCCTCCAAGGCCCTCACTGTCCTTCCTTGGAAATATATCACCGTGCTTTCACTGTCGTTGGGTCAAAATCCAGGAATTCCCTCCCTAATGGCATTGTGGGTCAACTATAGCACATGGACTGCAGCAGTTCAAGAAGGCAGCTCGCCCCCACCTTCTCAAGGGCACCGAGGGTTGCGCAATAAAATGCTGGCCTGGCCAGCAACACCCACATTGTCTAAGAGAATAAAACAAAATTCTTTTTGCCACAGTTGCTCAATTGCAAACCTAAGAAGTCAAGCCATAGAATCATGGTGTCATTGAATTTTACAGTATAGAAGGAGGCCATTCGGCCCTTTATATCTGTACCAGCTCTCAGAAGAGCTACCCAGCTAATCCTGTGCTTCAGCCCTATCTCCATAGCTGTCTAACTTCATCACTTTCAAATATATATCCAGCTCTGTTTTGAAACCTCCTACAGAATCCACCTCCACCACTCTCCCAAGCCACACATTCCAAATCATAACAACTTCCTGAGTAAAGAAGTTACTCCCCATCTCACTCCTAACTCTCCTGCTGACAGTCATGACATTGTGGCCCCTAGTTACTCACATATCAACTAATGAGAACAGAATACCTTTCTTTACCCTGTGAAAATTGTTTATTAATCCTTTGAATTTAGATTGTAATTTTGGATAGAGGGAAACCAGTAGATGTGTTGTATTTGGACTTTAACAAGATGTTCGACGAGATACCTTGCAGAAGCCATATGATCATTGTCATTTAAGTCAGATTGTTCTGCGGTGTTGTGTGTAGTATGACTGATTATTAAGGGATCAAAGATTACTAGGAGCAGGCAGGAGAATGGCATTTAGAAACATATCAGCCATGATCAAATGGCGGAGCTGAACGGTCTAATTCTACTCCTATATCTCATGGTCTTATGGTCTATTATTGGCATGGATAGAGAATTGGCTAATTGGCACGAAACAGCAAGTGGGGATAAGGGATTCTTTTTTCGTATCAGCAACCTGTGAGACTTGGGGTCCCATACCGATCAGTGCTGGGATTACAACTGTTATACATTCATAGATACTACAGTATATGGAGGAAGGAAGCAATGTTTGGGAACATGTAGCCAACCTTGCAGACACCACAAAAATACATAGAAAGGCAGGGTGTGTGCGGGACAGAAACCGTTTACAGAAAGATACTGATAGAGATACAGCATGGAAACAGACCCTTCAGCCCAATTTGTCCGTGCTGACCACATTTCCCAAACTAAACTAGTCTCATTTGCCAACATTTTGCCCATACCCCTCTTAATGTTTCCTATTGATATACCTGTCCAAATGTCTCTTGAATGTTGTAACCGTACCGGCGTCCACCACTTCCTTGGGAAGTTCATTCCACAAATGAACCACCCTCTGTGTGATAAAGTTGCCCTCGCAGTTCCTTTTAAATCTTTCTCCTCTCACCTTGAAATTATGCCCTGTGGTTTTGAACTCCCCAACCCTGGGGAAAAGACCTTTGCAATTCACCTTATCCATGCCCCTCATAACTTTTATAAACCTCGATTAGATCACCCCTCAATCGGCAAATGGAATATAACATGGGAAAATGTAAAGTTATGCATCTTGGAAGGCAGAACAAAAGAACAGAAAATTATTTAAATAGAAAAAAACTGCAGATAGCTGCAACACCAGGGGACTTTGGGGAACTTGTGCATAAAACGTGGAAAGCTCACACACGGGAGCAGCAGGTAATCAGGAAGGCTCAGGGAATGTTGGCATTTCCAATTTATAGCTAGGATTTTGTACCAAAATATCTTTGTACCTAGCTTTATAAGGGCTGTGATCCTGACCTCTAAACTTTATTTCCTCATTTTTCTACCACCTCATAGCTCAGACTTTGTACCTGGGGATTTTTGTACCTAACATGGTGCCAGAAATGGTGGCTTTGCACACTTTTCGCTGAATTCATGTATCCCAGTACTTGAGTAGATGTGACAATAAAACCTAATCCTAATTCAAGTTAGAGTTGGGGAGTCTTACTGTAACTGTAGAAGCTGGTGGTGAGACAGGATCTGGAATACTGTGAGCAGCTATGCTCCCCTTATTTAAGGAAAGCTATGATTTCAATGGAGGCAGTTCAGAAAAGGTTCACTCTGATGATCCCTGATATGGGAGGGGTTGTCTTATGAGCAAAGGTTAAACAGGTTTGCACTCTACTCACTGAGTTGAGAAGAATCAGAGGAGATCTTATTGAAAAGTAGAGGTTTCTTAAGGGGCCTGACAGGGTAAATGCTGAGGGGATGGTTCCCCTCATGGGAGAGTCTACGACCAGAGAGTGTAGTCTCAGAATAATGTGACACCAATTTAAGACTGAGATGAGGAGGAATTCCTTCTTGCAGAGCGTTTTTATGTCTTGTCACGGAAAGCTGTGTGGGCAGAATCTTTGTGTATATTTAAGGCTGGGATAGATTCTTGATCATTCAGGGTATCAAGGGTTACGGGGTAAGAGTAGGAAAGTGGATGTAAAGAGTGTCAGATCAGCCGTGATTGTAATGAATGGTAGAGCAGACTTAAGGTACTGAATGTTCAGTTCATTTTCTACTGGTCTAATGGTCTTCCCATGTCCCATTGTACAGTGCTCACATAATAATTGTGGTTCTTCATAGTAATCTTAAAATTTTAACATCTTGACAAGATTTTTCAGGCTGATGGAAGTCATCTCTATTACTGTCCATAATCCTATCAATAATAAAACTGCATCTAGATCAAGTCTTTTAAGTAACGATCTCAATGTCCCTGACAAACTACTTTGAAGGTTCATCATTAACCTTAACTTTCAAAGTGATCATATAAAAGCTGTAACCTCCCAAGCCTCTCTTTCTGTCAAAGTCCTTTAGTACCTGGTAATGTTTTATTGCAGCATATAAAATTTTCTTTTCTAGTGTTTCTATGAATGGGTGTTGCAACTATCACAACGGTAGCCTTACTGAGCTAAACATGACCTTCATGCTTTTATAACTTCTGTTCCCCATCCATCTCTCTGTTAATGTGGGCACATTCTCTTCAGTTTCACCTGTCATATTTTTGACGTTAGTTTCTTAATTGGCAGGTGTTTTAAACTTTTTGACAGTTCTCATAAACCACATCCAAGTCTTTTGTCTCTTACTATTGTTTTTCAAAGGATTCAATAAGGTTGATCAAAAATGTCTCGCTTTTTAGAAATTCGCACTAACAGGTGAATTATTAATTTCTGCATGTGCTCGGTAACAGTATTCTGAATTGTAAAATTGTTATTTACTATCTGCTACAGAGTAACTGCTGTGCAATTCCTGTGAACAAAGACAGAATGTGCTGGAGACACTCAACATCTCTCTCCCCAGCTGCTGTTCCCAACAGACACGCATTCACCTTCTGCATTATGCTTCTCTCGCCTGCATGTGCTAATTGCCTCCCACAGTGAGAAAAGTTATATTGGATTTGAAATGGTAACTATTTTTCTCTCCACAGAAACTGCTGAATTTCTTCAGCACTTTCTGTTTTTACTTTAGACTGGTATCTGCATTATTTTGCTTTTCTCCAACAGTATACATTTTGTGGTGCAGTTTGTTTTCGGTTGTTTCTCAATTACTTTCCGGGTCTTGCACCTTGTCTCATTGCTCACAAGCCAGACTTCTGTGAAGCAGAGGGATCTTGGTGTATATGTGCACAGATCATTGAAGGTGGCAGAACAAGTGGAGAGACCTGTTAACATAGAACAGTACAGCACAGTACAGGCCCTTCGGCCCACAATGTTGTGCCGACCTATTATCCTACCAAGATCAATCTACCCTGCATACCCTACTTTTTACTATCATCCATGTGTCTATTCAAGAGTCACTTAAATGTCTGTAAAGTATCTGACTCCACTACCACCGCCGGCAGCGCATTCCACACACCCACCACTCTCTGTGTGAAGAACCTACTTCTGACATCTCCCTTCCTCCAATCTAACATCTGACCATCCTCCAATCACCTTAAAATTATGCCACTTCATTATAGTCATTTCCACCCTAAAAAGAAGTCTCTAGACATCCACTCTGTCTATGCCTCTCATCATCCTGTACACCTCTATCAAGTCACCTCTCATCCTTCTTCACTCCAATGAAAAAAGTTCTAGCTCCCTCAACCTTTTCTCATAAGACCTGCCCTCCAGTCCAGGCGGCATCCTGGTAAATCTCCTCTGCACCCTCTCTAAAGCTTCCACATCTTTCCTATAATGAGGTGACCAGAACTGAACACAATATTCCAAGTGTGGTCTAACCAGGGTTTTATATAAAGCAATCAGTGTCTCAGCTTTACTCATAGGGGCATAGTGTACAAAACAGTGAAGTGATGTTGAACTTGTACAAAACACTTGTTAAACTTCAGCTGGAGTATCATGTACAATTACGGGCACCACATTATAGAAATGATGCAAATACACTGGAGACTGTACAACAATGAGTTACAAGAATGGTTTCAGGTATGGCCTGAGAAACTTCAGCTATGAAGATAGATTGAAGAAGTTAGGATTGTTCTCCTGGAGTGAAGAAGGCTGAAGGGAAATGTGATTGAGGTTTTCAAAGCCATATGCATTCTGGACAGAGTAGATAAGGAGGAGCTGTTTCCGTTTGTAAAAGAAAACATAGATTTAAAATGATAACCAAAAGAAGCAAGGATGATATGAGGAAAAACACATTCACAGTGAGTAGTTACACAATGGAATGCACAGCCTGGAAATGTAGTGGAGGCAGGTTCAGGCTGAGCCCTTCAAGAGGTCACTGGATTATTATTTGGACAGATATAATGCCCATTGATAGTGGGGGAAAAGGCAGGAGATTGACAGTAGATAACGGAGTCAGTGCTGACACAATCAGCCAAATGGCTTCCTTCTGCCTTGTCATGATTCTACGATTATGTGAGGAGATGGATCTGCCAGGCCAGCCCTGTTTGTGGATTTTGACAATGAGGTAGAAGCAGGCTGTGTGAGGTTGGGGCCTATGCAGTAGGAAGGCTGTGGAGGGGAGATTTCCAGAGGAGATGTGGTTAGTGACAGTCCTGGAAGCAGTGACTTGATGTTCAGTGGCAGAGTGATAATCCAGAGAGAGACAGGAGAAAGTGACTGAGAGTTGCCACTCAAACTCTGTAAGTTTGAGGTGGGCGCTCCAGGTGACAATAGCACGCCCTTATTCGCAGGTTAGATAACAAAGCCAACGTTGGATCTGAGGGAATGAAGTGCGGTAAATTCGGAGGGAAATGGGATAGAGTGGGTGAGGGAGCCACAGAAATTAAGGTGGCTGATGTCATGTTGGCAATTCTTGATGAAGAGAGTTGATACAGGTAAGATGCCAGAGAGTCGGTTCAGGCAGAGGGAGCGTATTGGAGATGGTGAAAGGGTCTGGGTGATAGGGGGACGACTATTCTTTTGGAGGCAATGAAAAAAATATGAATAAAATAGAAATGACAAAGCATGAAATTAATTAATATTAAAAAAACTTTACCCATGAGAAATTGTTTCTCTTGAGCTGCTCTGTTAAATTCCGTCATTATTCTGGGTCCCTCTATAAAGCTGACCTCTAACCTTTCTTGCTCGTAGAGAACAACCTCAGCTTCTCTATGTACCTGAAGTTTTGTATTTTTGGTACTTTGGTTAGGCTGAACTGACGTGGAACCAGTCTCAATAATCCAGAAACTTGCGCCAATGCCAATATGAGCATTGCTTCCATGGCACGTGGGATTTAAATTTAATCAGTGAATCTGTGATTGTAGTGTCAGTAATTGTGACCATGGTCGCTAGTTTCACTGGTCACTGCACCATTAACACTCTTTGACATCACCTGACTCTCTCTGCCTCAACCCATCCCCTGCTGAGACCCTCAGCTGTTGTTATTGACATAAATGATATGGATGTGAATGTACAAGGCATGATTAGTAAGTTTGCGGATGATACAAAATTAATAGTAATCATTGATAGTGAGGAAGGTTATCAAAAATTACACAGGGATCTTGATCAGATGGGGAGGTGGGCTGAGGATTGGCAAATGCAATTCGATGCAGATAATTGTGAGGTGTTGCACTTTGGAAAGTCAAACCAAGGTAGGACTTGCACAGTAAATGGTAAAGTCCTGAGGAGTGTTGTAGAACAGAGGAACCAAGGCATACAAGTACATAGTTCATTGAGAGCTGTGTCAGAGTTGGACAGGGTGGTGAAGAAGGCATTTAGCATGCTGGCCTTCATCTGTCAAGGTATTGAATACTTTTTTTTTCCTCTATTCATTTGCAGGATGTGGATGTCGTTGGCTGGGCCCAGCATTTCTTGCCCATCCCTAGATGCCCTTAAGAATCTGCCTTCTTGAACCGCTGCAGTAGCATAGGAGTTGGGGCATTATGTTACAGTTGTATAAGTTGTTAGTGAGGCCGCATTTGGAGTATTGTGTATGGTTTTGGCCACCCTGTTGTCGGATAGACTTAGTCAAACTAGAAAGTGTGCAAAGAAGATTTACAAGGATGTTGCCAGGACTAGTAGGCCTGAGTTATAGGGAGAGTTTGGCAAGGATGAGACTTTATGCCTTAGAATGTAGGAGAATGAGGGGTGACCTTGTTGAGGTGTATAAATTCATGAGGGACTTAGATAGGATGAATGCATATCCTCTTTTTCCCAGGGATGGGGAATTGAGAACTAAAGGGCATAGGTTTAAGGTGAGAGGGGAAAGATTTAAGAAGGAGCTGAGGGGGAACTTCTCATGCGGAGAGTGGTACATATCTGGAATGGGCTGCGGAGAAAGTGGTTGAGGCAGGTACAATAGCAACATCTAAAAATCATTTGGATAGGTACATGGATGGGAAGGGTTTAGAGGAATATGAACCAAATGCGAGTAATTGGAACTAGCTGAGTGGCCACCATGGTCAGCATGGACCAGTTTGGGCAGAAGGGCCTGTTTCTATGCTGTATTTCTCTGTGACTCTATGATTGTAAGTTCCTTTGCTATCTGTAGACGTCTAACATTCTAACATGGCTGACTTCCCATGTAATCTTGTGTCATCCCAAATCTCTGTGGACAATGTCCAAACTCAACAAAAGCCTGTTTACCCAACACCCTGATTCTCACTGACCTATTCTGGCTCCTGCTTAAGCAACATCTCCATTTTTAAAATCCTGTCCTGTTTGCCCACGGGGTCTGATTTGATTTGATTTATTGTAGTCACGTGTACCCAGGTACAGTGAAAAGCTTTGTTTGCGAGCAGTACAGGCAGATCATAGTAAGCAAGGACGTACGGATTATAGTGTGTTTAGACAGAGTGAGGCATACATCTTAGACTGCACAGGAAGTGTGTGAAAGAAGATCAATATGAACAAGATCAACATTATTAGACTGCTGACTGGACTCTCTAACTTCAAATAACGGCAGGGAAGAAGCTGTTCTTGAAACTGTTGGTGCATGTGCTCAGCTTTCTGTATCTTCTACCTGATGGAAGAGTTTGTAGGAGAGCAATACCAGGGTGGGAGGGGTCTTTGATGATGTTGGTCGCCTTTCTTCGGCAGTGAGAAGTGTAAATGGAGGCCATGGATGAGAGGTTGGCTTGCGTGCTGGTCTGGGCTGTGCTTACAACTTTCTTTAGTTTCACACAGGCTTGGGCAGAAAGTTGTCGTACCAGGCCGTGATGCACACAGATAGAATGCTTTCAATGGTGCATCTTTAAAAGTTGGTGAGAGTCCTTATGGACATGCCGACTTTCCTGAGCTGCCTGAGGAAGAAGAGATGTTGTTGTGCTTTCTTGCCTGTCGCATCTCGACTGGAAGTCCAGGATAGTTTGTCGGTTATTGTCACTTCTAGGAACTTGACGCTCTCAACCCTCTCAACCTCCACTGCGTTGACCTACATGGGAATGTGAGACAAGTTGTTATCATTACACCATGATACCAAGCCCTTGAACACTTTCTGTATTCTGAGTCCTAAGTGCTCCTCAATGTTTGATATTTGGTGTCGTCAGCAAACTTGTAGATGGCGTTCATTTGGAATTTGGCTACACAGTCAGGGGTGTACAGGGAGCACAGTAGGAGGCTGAGAACACAATGTTTGCGGGGGGGGCTCCAGTGTTGAGTGTTATTGCGGAGGAGGTGCAGCCTATCTTCACTGATTGCCGGCTGTGGGTCAGGAAGCTGAGGATCCAGTTGCAGAGGGCGGAGTGGAGACCTTGGTCTCAGTTTTGAGATCAATCTGGAGGGGATAATGGTGTTGAAGGTGGAACTGTAGTTGATGAGCAGGAGTCTGATGTAGGTGCCCTTATTGTCCACATGTTCCAGGGATAAGTGCAGGGCTAGGGAAATGGCCCCCGCTGTTGACCTGTTATATCCGTAGGCAAATTTCAGGGGATCTAGGCAGGCTGGGAGACCAGAGTTGGTGTGGGCCATGACCAGCCTCTTGAAGCACTTCATAATTGTGGAGGTCAGAAACACTGGGCGGTAGTTATTAAGGTGCATTGCATGTGCTTTATTAAATATTGGGATGAAGGTGGGCTCCTTGAAGGAGGCGGGGACTTTGGCTTGTAGGATGGAAAGATTAAAGATGTCAGTGAATACCTCTGCCAGCTGGTCTGCACAGGATATAAGTGCACGGGTCTCACCCCTTCCTATCTCTCTGATCTCTTTGATCTCTTCCGGCAGCCTCGCAATCGCTAGAAATATTCTGGCCTCTTGAGCATTCCTAATTTTCCTCAGTAAACCGCCAGCAAATGTAGCTTCAGCTGCCTAGCCCATAAACGCTGAAACCTTTTCAAAAAGTCTCTCTCTTTCCTCTTTTAAAAGCATCTCTTTAACCAAGCCTTTGCTTATCTTCTCTAATATCTCCTGACATGGCCTGGTATCATATCTTGTTTAATAATATCCCAATGAGGAACCTTGCACTATTTTATTACTTAAAGGTGCTTTCTTAAAATAAGTTGTTGTACCATGATAGTAAAAGCTCCATTTTTTGAATCATTTATAGGGTATTATCCATCCCTAGTTGCTCTTGACAAGGTGGTCATGAGCTACAGTCATAAATGCAACTGAGTGGCTTTATAGACCTTTTCAGAGGTTAGTTCAGAGTTAAATACTATTTCGTTCTGGGGTCATATGTCGGCTGCAAATTTCCTCCCCTAAAGGTAAACAAGATGAATTACCATAACACTCCAGTAGCTTCATCATCACCATCACTGAAGCTCGCTTTTCTTTCTTGATTTGTTTAATTAAATAAATATAATTTATTAGTGGGAATTGAACCCGTGTCTCCAGATCTTTCCACTAGGCCTCTGGGTTATTGGTTCAGTTACCATGCTAACCAATCCACTCCTAGCTTTTATCCTCTTTCCGAAAATGTGTTCCCTGGAATTAGATGCAATGGGCAGACTTGAATATGGACTGCAGATGCTAGGGGCACCATCCACAGCAAAATCCTGTGGCTCTGTGACAGCCCAATCTCTGAGATTCCGAATGGAATAAAGTTCCTAACTGGCAGAAATGTCATGCTACAATCTCTCCTGGCTCATCCTGGGTTCTTAAATTCAGGGGAATGGTGATCCCACTAACGTCAATCGGAGACTGGCAGCTCTTCCGGATAAGCAGGCATGTGAGGAGTGAAGACTACTGCTGGTATTTAACTGGGACAAACCAGAGGATCAACTTTGGATCATCCAGTGAACTGTAAGTGGAGCTGAATAGGATCCCCAGGGAGGAAAACTTTTGGGATGGTAGGGGAAACCCCCTGGCAGAAGACTGCAGGCAAAGCCAATAAAACCCAGAGATAGTAAGAACTGCCGATGCTGGAGTCAGAGATAACAGTGTGGAGCTGGAGGAACACAGTTTACTCAAACGGTGAATATCCTGCCGCTTACTGAGTTGGCTTTCCCGTGTGGCAGTGTTGGAGGCGCTGTAAGAGAAACAAGTTGACTGGAAACTGCTGTACTAGATCAGCCGTATTCCAGTTTTGATAGAAAAGGCACATTGACTGCAGCGGTTCAAGAAGGCATCTCACCACCAACTTCTCAAGGGCAACTAGGGACTGGCAACAAATGCTGACCAGTTAGCAATGCCCACATCCCACAAGTGAAAATAAAAATTAAAACAGTAATAGTTTTTATAGAATCACTCCTCTCAGATATTTTTCTTCATCTGGGGAAATATTTGCCACTCAACTGACCAGGAGCACTGTATGAGAAGTGCAGGAATAAATCTGTTTCCCCTTGAGGAATGTTGCAGCTTCACCATGTGAGGCCATGACCAAGACATTTCATGCAGTAATAGCCTGCAACAACAGATTAGTGATCACAGTGATATTGATGGACAGGTGTGACAGAGATTGCAGCTGGGGTTCTGCAGCCTTATGGTTTCATAATCTAGAAGAAGTTCATTTCAAAGCACTTTACTGGTTGGCAAAAATAATTACAGAAATGGAAATAAAAATGTCTTGAAATATCAAATCATCTTTCTTGCATTTACACTTTATGCGATATTCTGCAAATTTATTTAGTCCTGTTGGACTGAAAAACTTTCATATGCAAGAGTTTAATTCTTTATTCTTTCTTCCCAAGTCAATAAAACCTGAAAAAAAATCACTGTCACAAAATAAAATTAACTTTTTTAGTGTTTAATCCAAGATGTTGCAAACTGGATATTCAGAAGGGAGAAAACAGCAGGTGTGGTAGCCACATTATGCTCCAGAATGATTCCTCAGCCTGATCCATGGAGTAGGCTCACCTGCCCTGGCAGCTTCAGGTGGCACTCTTCCAAATATTCCAGTAGCAGTCTCTGTTTGTGATTTGTGTAGGCCACTGACATCAATGAGCAGGGCTGGAAACTAAACAAATAACTGTCAAAGCAGGAACTTTTAAATAGCTTGCCAGGAGATGGAAAGTTGGCATGGTGACAGATAAGTAACTAAAAATTTGGAGCTGTTCTACAGAGACATATGAACTGCAGCGCCGCATTTGATTCTGAAGGGTCCTGCTGTGGGAATTGCAGCAAAGAACAGTTTCACTTTTATGGGTTGAAGATCAGCCCCAGTAAAAGGACAATCTGCATCTGCAATGTGGGAGGTTGCAATGAATCAATATATGACTGAGATGACTTGTACATGCTTCCAAAGGAGGAAGGCTAAGGTAGTGGAGACTCATTTAACTTGTACTTCTTATCTTGAACCTATTAACCACAGTGAAGTGAGAAACTTCCACAAACTCTTGAGGTACCAGTTAAAGCATCATAATGCCCAACCCATGTGTCATTTTAATACCTTTGAAGGTGGACACAGCAGTTGAGGAATGCTGAGGCTCCCAAGGACATATCCTTCTCTTCATTTTAGAATTTCCTTAATGAAGTCAGCAGATATTAATACACTCATTAGCCTTGTCCTTCCAATAGTCATCAAGCTGATCCCCAGAACTGAGTCCCCAGTGGCTCATATCAATTACTCCAAAAAATCAAAAGCAGTGGAGACTAAGTCCCAGTGACATGAAGAACAGTCTACGTACTGGGCCCTGGTGGAGTGGTGAGTTTGGAGTATAAATGTTGAATATTATTGTACCCCTCATCAGGTCCTCCTCTTCTCTAAATCATGCAGCGGGTTTGAAAACTCCAACTAATCCCCAGTCACATTATCCCGCAGTGTTCCAGACCCAGCCCAAAATGAACATCAAGGAGTAGGCTTTTGGTGAGTAAGGGCTGCTTGATCGCTCTGTAACAGTACCTGTTATCTCTTTACTGATGATTAAGAGTAGACTGCTGGAACAATGAGTAACTGGATTGGATCTGTTCGGTTCTTTGTTAACATGACATATCTGGGCAATTTTCCACATGCTGCATCGTTGCTAGTGTTTTAACTGTACTGGAACAACAGGGCTAAGAAGACAGGTCTTCAGTGATACAGCCAGGATGTTGGCCGTAGCCTTTGTCATACCCAGTGTCTTCAACGGGAGTGTGTTAAATTGAATGATGACTGGCATCTGTGGTACTGGGAACCTACAGAGGAGGCTGAAATGAATTATTCATGAAGATGATTGCGAATGCTTCAGATTTGTTATTTCCCCTCACATACTGGGCTCACTCATCATTGAGGAAGGGGATAGTCATGTTTTCCGTCTGTAGTTTAGTTATCCACCACCATCTACAATTGGATGTAGTGGGACTACAGGATTTTGACCTGGCCTCTTCACCACGGGATCACTTAGTTCTATTGTATGCTGCTTGCACTGTTCAATAAATAGATAGTTTCTGTTTTGTAGATTGACAGTTCATTTTTAGGTCTGCGTATGCTGTTCCTGCAGTTTTAGTTACATCTGTGTTGTAGGTTATGTCCTGATGCAACGCTAACATTTTCTTTTGTAGAATTTCTTCTCCTACTTGCTTTGCTAAAGTTTGAGCTTGTGAGGGTTATTCATTCTGAGCCAATTGAACCTCTGGATTAGGGAAGTATTTTAGGATCTTATCCATCAGCTGAGATGTTCACCCAGTGGTGTGCAGGGGTCTTGCCCTTCAACAAGTTCAAAAAGCAAGCTTTCAGGTGGCTCCCTTCCTCACTTATCTGGAATGGTCCTTACTCCTGAAGATAAACTATTGAAGCCACATTCCACCCTCTGTGTCTCTGAATGAAACTATTTTTTTTTGATTCAGGCTGCATGAACGAATTACGAATTAGATAGTATGCATCAGCACAGCAGAGTCTCAAACCTTTAATTGGAGCAAGAAATAAGCTGAGATCGTAAAAGTGAAAGATAAGTGATCTTTTCTAATGAATTGGCCGCTCACAATTTTAAAATCACACAGAAAATGGACACTAAGATTTACAGTTCTATACTTGGTAAATTACAGAATTCTAAGACCATGAGACAAATAGAGATGGGAATAGAGATGGGAATAGAGTAGGTCATACAGCCCCTCAGGTCTGGTCTTCCATTCATGGTTGACTCAACACTCCCCACATTTACTTTCCTGCCCTTTCCCTGTAACCCTTCATTCCCCTGCTGATCATGAATCCATCTCAGTCTTAAATATACACAAAGACTCTGCCCCCACAGCTCACTGTAGCAAGGAGTTCCAAAAACTCACAATCCTCTGAGAGCAGAAATTCGTCCCTGTCTCAGTCTTAAATTGGCACCTGTTTATTCTGAGACTGTGCTATCTGGTTCTAGACTCACCCATGAAGGGGAACATCCTCTCAGCATTTACCCTGTCAAGGCACTTAAGAACCCTTAAAGATTCAATGAAATCACCTTCATTCTTCTAAACTCCAGTGAGTAGAGTCTCAACCTGTTTAACCTTTGCTTATAAGACAATTCCTCCATAACAGGAATCATCTTAATGGATCTTCTCTGAATTGCCTCCAATTGAATATCTTTCCTTAAATAAGGGTACCAACTCACAGCACTCCGGAAGGGTCTCACCAGCATGTTGTACAGTTGCAGTAAGACTTCCCTATGCTTATACTCCAACTCTCTTGAAATATGGGCCAACATTCCATTAACCTTCCTGATAATCTGCTGTCAGCTGTGTGCTAGCTTTCTGTTTTTAATGTACAAGTACCCTCCAAGTCTGTTTGTGCTGTAGCTTTCTGCAGTTTTTCTCCATTTGAACAATGTTTTGTTCTTTTGTTCCCCCTTCCAAAATGAACAACTTCACATTTTCCCACTTTATACTCCAATTGCCAACTTTTTACCCACTTACTTACCCTATCAATATCTCTCTGTAAACTGTTTGTATTCCTCTTGCAAACTGCCTTTCCACATATTTTTGTGTTGTCTGCAATTTAGCTTACAGTACGTTTGCTTCCTTCTTCCAAGTCATGAACACATATTGTAAACAGTTGTGTTCCCAGGACTAATCCCTGTGGAATCCCACTGGTCACAGGTTGTCAATCTGAAAATGAACCCCTTAGCCCCACTCACTGTTTCCTGCCCATGATCCAATTGTCTATCCACAGCAGTGTACTACCTCCAAAACTGTGGGCTTTATGTCTTAACCTTTTGAGAGGTACTTTGTCGAATGTCTTCTGGAAGTTCAAATACAACACATCTACTGGTTTTCCTCTATCCACTCTGGTTGAAACTTCATCACTAGAATCATGGAGCTTAGCCAGAGGTCATTTGGCCCATCATATGTGTGCCAGCACTCTGAAAGGGCTATAAAATTCTTCCTTCTTGCCCTACTTTTAGATTCATAGAGTCATAGAGCTGTACACTTGGAAACAGACCCTTCCAACTCGTCCATGCCAACCAGATATTTTAAGTAAATCTAGTCCCATTTCCCAGCATTTGGTCCACATTTCTTGAAACCCTTCCTATTCATATACCCATCCAGACGCCTTTTAAATGTTGTAATTATACCAGCCTCCACCATGGCTGACAACCCCTGACAACCCATTCCATTCACATACCACCCTCTGCGTGAAAAAGTTGGCCCTTAGGTCCCTTTTAAATCTTTCCCCTCTCACCTTAAAACTGTGCCCTTTAGCTTTGGACTCCCCTACCCTGGGGAAAAGACCTTGGCTATTCATGCTATCCATGCCCCTCATGATTTTATAAATCTCTATAAGGTCACCCCTCAGCCTCCGACGCTCCCGGAAAATAGCCCCATCCTATTAAGCCTCTCCCTGTTGCTCAAACCCTCCAAGCCTGGCAACATCCTTGTAAATCTTTTCTGAGCCCTTTCAAGTTTCACAACATCCTTCTATAGCAGGGAGACCAGAATTGCACGCAGTATTCCAAAAGTAGCCTAATCAATGTCCTGTACATGACCTCCTAACTCCTATACTCAATGCGCTGACCAATAAAGGCAAGCTTACCAAACACCTTCCTCACTATCCTATCCATCTGCGACTCCACTTTCAAGGAACTAAGTACCTGCAGTCCAAGGTGTCTTTGTTCAACAACGCTCCCCAGGACCTTACCATTAAATGTGTAAGACCTGCCCTGACTTGCCTTTCCAAAATGCAGCACCTCACATTTATCTAAATTAAACTACATCTGCCACGCCTTGGCCCATTTGGCCCATCTGATCAAGATCCCGTTGTACTCTGAGATAACCTTTGCTGCCCACTACACCTCCAATTTTGGTATCATCTGCAAACTTACTAACCATAACTCCTATGATCACATCCAAATCATTTATATAAATGACAAAATGCAGTGGACCCAGCACCAATCCTTGTGGCACACTGCGCTCACAGGCCTCCAGTCTGAAAAGCAACCCTCCACCATCATCATAGGAGCAGGAAAGCTTGACGTTTCGGGCCTAGACCCTAAGCCCGAAACGTCAAGCTTTCCTGCTCCTCTGATGCTGCTTGGCCTGCTGTGTTCATCCAGCTCCACACCTTGTTATCTCGGATTGTCCAGCATCTGCAGTACCTATTATCTCTCTCCACCACCATCCTCTGTTTTCTACCAGTTCTGTATCCAATTGGCTAGTTCTCCCTGCATTCCATGTGATCTAACCTTGCTAACCAGTATACCATGAGGAACCTCGTCGAATGCCTTATTGAGGTCCACATACATCACATCCACTGCTCTGCCCTCATTAATCCTCTTGTTACTTCTTCAAAAAACTCAATTAAGTCAGTGAGACATGATTTCCCACGCACAAAGTCATGTTGACTATCTCTAATTAGTCTTGCCTTTCCGAATACTTGTACATCCTGTAACTTAGGATTCCCTCCAACAATTTGCCCACCACCGATGTCAGGCTCACCAACCTATAGTTCCTTGGCTTTTCCTTACCACCTTCCTTAAATAGTGGCTCAACATTAGCCAATATCCAATCTTCCGGCACCCCACCTGTGGCTATCGATGATACAAATATCTCAGCAAGGACCCAGCAATCTCTTCTGTAGCTTCCCTCAGAGTTCTAGAGTACACCTGATCAGGCCCCAGGGATTTATCCACCTTTATGCATTTTAAGCTTTCCAGGACCTCTTCCTCTGTAAAATTGAAGATTTTTCAAGATGTCGCTGTTTATCTCCTCACGTTCCATATCTTCCATATCCTTCTCCACAGTAAACACTGTGATACAGAATACTCATTTAGTATCTCCCCCATCTCCTGCAGTTCCACACAGAGGTGACCTTGCTGATCTTTAAGGGGCCCTATTCTCTCCCTAGTTACCCTTTAGTTCTTTATGTATTTTAGAGAATCATTGGACCTGAGAGCGCAGAAGAAGATCATTAAGCAGTTTTTGGCCAGAATCTTCTCGATTCAGCCTTGAATGTTTCTGAGTTTAGATAAATGAAGCAGAGATTGAGTTTGTGTTTGCTGATTGTGTAACCAAAGCCCATTAATGCAGGTCCTGCCATATAATTAGTGTAGAATGCTGATGTCTTAAAGAAAAGCCTATACTTCTAACTTATTTATGCATTCTCTCGATTAAATTAAAGATCTCTCAAAATGATTGTAAACTCCTCAACCATCTTGCATCCTCATAGGAGTAAATAAACACTTAGAAAGGTTCAGGCTGATGACCTACAATCAGATCTCATTATCGCAGTCTCTGTGATTGCAAATGCACTTACAGGCCCTAGCTGAACTTCTATCGAAATCTGTGCCTTGCTTCAAAAATCTTGAGCATATACCTCTAGGGTATGATCTCTAATCTGTAGCTAGTTGAGCCTCTGAATGGAAAAAATGTAATATACCTTATGTCTTTGAGTTGCCAATATAGATAGGATACTGTAATTGTAATTAAAGCTTTAAATGCAGTTTCATTATTGTCAGATCTGTCGTGCACATCAAAAATTGCAAATGTGTGCCTTTATAATTGCAAATGTGCTTAGACCAATCATCATTTGAAGCACTGAGATATTTCTGCAATGTGTGTATATCTGAAGGCTTTCTTTATTACTTCCTACTGAAATGACTATACATTTTTGGAGAAGGTATTTACTTCGGTTGAAACTATTGCAGCCGTCCAAGTACGTGTTCAAGGAATTCTTTTGGAAAGGCTGGAATCCATCCCTAATATGTATACCACAATCTGGGCAGCTCGGACTACATTTTCTGTGTGGTTTAGTGATAAAAGAACAATCAATGTGATGTTATTTGTGGTGTGGTGCTGAAGTACAGTTGCATTATCAGTTACCATCCTTCAGCTGAGATATTAAACTCGTTCCAATGCTTCAAGTGAACGTTAAAGATCCAATGGATTTAGTATATGACAAAGAGCAGGGGCTGCCTGAAAGTATACTCAGAATTTTTACTTAAACCAATGCCATTAAAATAAAACAAAGTTTGATTAGTGTTTTACTTGATTAGTGTTGTGAGACTTTCTAATTGGCTGGTTATTTTCATCTGTTTATCATCACTAGGCTTATGAATAGTTCCTGGTATTTGCAGCTTCCTGTGACATTTCTGAGTAATGCGGAAGATATGATATAAAGTAAATCTTTTCTTATAGAACTTTTCAGGATAATCTTTCCTTGGAGAAGCAAGTAGATAGAAAATAGAATGTACTTTGCAGGTTAATCCGGCTTTAAATGCATGCTGTTAAACTGCACAGCCAGGTTTTCTGATGGTTGGAGTTAATATTAAGTTGCAAAAATGTCTTCTTGACATTTGTTTAACTTCTGATATGATCATAGTGAAATGTTAAAGGACCATTTGGGACCCACTGGCATTTATGTAATGACCATCAGCACGTTGTACTGAAGATGGGCTCCATTTCTTTCAATGGGAATGAAAGGAGTAAAAGGTAAAGGACTGAGTTCAACTGGCAGGCAGAATGTGACAGTTTGACTGTAATACTCCTCAGGAGGGTTGGACTTAGATTCATAATTCATGCTTCACATGGTGAGCTTCTCATCAATGGCTCCCGTTCCACTGGGGATTCTACTCACTGGAGTTTAGAGATTAAGAGATGATTTCATTGAAACATATGAGCTTCTTAAGGGGCTTGACAGGCATGCTTCAGAGACTTCATAGAATCCCTGCAATGTGGAAACAGGCCCTTCAGCCCAACAAGTCCACACTGACCCTTGGAGCATCCCACCCAGGCCCGTCCCCCTATAACCCACCTAATCTACACATCCCTGAACAGTACAGGCAATTTAGCATGGCCAATCCACCTAGCCTGCACATCTTTGGACTGTGGGAGGAAACGGGAGCACCCAGAGGAAACCCACACAGACACAGGGAGAATGTGCAAACTCCACACAGAGCAGTCGCCCGAGGCTGGAATTGAACCCGGGTCCCTGGTGCTGTGAGGCAGCAGTGCTAACCACTGTGCATCCCCCTAAGATGGTGTTGCCACTCATGGGAAAGTCTAGGACCAGAGGGCAGAGTCTCAGAATAAAGGGGCACCAATTTAAGACTGAGATGAGGAATTTCGTCTCTCAGAGGTTTGAGGGTCTTTGGAACTCACTGCCTCAGAAAGCTGTGGGGCACAGTCCTTGAGAAAATTTAAGTGGGGAGATAGATTCTTGATCAGAAAGGGAATCAAAAGTAAGGGGAAAGATCAGGAAAGCGTATGTGAGAAATGTTGAATCGGCTATGATCCTATTGAATGATGGAGCAGGCTCGAGGGGCAAAAACGGCCTACTCCTGTTCCCATTGTTTTTACAGCCAAATGGTCTAATTTAACAAAACTCTTAGGATTCTGGAGGAGTACCAGAGATTGGAAAACTGCCAATGTGATGCCCCTATTCAATGGGGGGGGTGGGGGGCGTAAAAAGCAGGTAACTATAGGCCGATTAGCCTAACATCGATTGTTGGAAAAGTGTTGGAATTAATTATCAAGGAAGCAAAGGCAGAACATTGTAAAATTATAATATAATCAAACAAAGTCAGCATGGCTTCATGAAAAGGAAATCATGTCTGACTAATTCATTAAAGTTTTTCAAGAAAGTCTCACTAGAATGAATACAAAAGAATTGGTAGATGGGTTGTATTTGGGCTTCCAGAAGGTTTTGACAAGGTACCTCACAAAAGGTTGAAGTCATAAAATAAGAGCCCATGGCGTCGGAGGGAAGTATATTGGCATGGAATGAAATTTGGCTCATGGGCAGGAAACAACAAGACAGGATAGGGGGTTCTTTGTCAGGTTGGAGACCTATAATCAGTGGGATTCCACAGGCATCAGTGCTGGGACCACACTGTTTGCAATATACATATTAATGACTTGGAGTAAGGAGGTGAATGTACTGTAGCCAAATTAGCAGATGACACAAAAATAGGTTGAAAGGCAGATTGTGAGAGGAATACAAACAGATTACAGAGAGATATTGGGAGATTAAATAAGTGGGGAAAAGGTTGGCAAATGGAGTATAAGGTGGGAAAATGTGGTTGTCGATTTTGGAAGGTGGACCAAAAGAACAGAATTATATAAATGAAGAAAAACTACAGAAAGCTGCAAGTCAAAGGAACCTTGGGGGGTCTTGTGCATGAAACATAGAAAGCTCGCACATAGGTGTAGCAGGTAATAAGGAACAGTAATGGAATGTCGGTCTTTATTTAAAGGGGATTGGAGTATAAGAGTAGGGAATGCTTACTGCAGCTGTACAAGGTGCTGGTGGAACCACATCTGGAGTACTATGAGCAGTTTTGGTTTCCATATTTAAGGAAAAAAATCATTGTTTTGACGGTAGTTCAGCAAAGGTTAACTAAGATGATCTGAGAGAGAGTAAGAACTGCCGATGCTGGAGTCAGAGATAACACAGTATGGAGCTGGAGGAACACAGCAGACCAGGCAGCATCAGAGGAGCAGGAGAGTTGACACTTCGGGTCAGGACCCTTCTTCAGAAATGGCTAGGATGACTCCTGGTATGAAAAGATTGTCTATGAGTCTATGAGGTTGGGACTCTACTCAGTGGAGTTCAGAAGAATGAGAGGTGATCTCATTGAAACATAAAGGATTCTTTAGGGGCTTGACAGGGTAAATGCAGAGAAGATGATTCCCCTCGTGGGAGAATCTAGGACCAGAGGGCACAGCCTCATAATAAACGGTCATCAATTTAAGACTGAGACGAGGAGGAATTTCTTCTCACAGAAAGTTCTGATTCTTTGGAGCTCCTTGCTACAGAGATCTGTGGGGGCAGAGTCCTTGTGTACATTTAAGACAAAGATAGATGGATTCTTGATCAGCAGTGGAATCAAGGGTTATGGAGAAAATGCAGAAAAATGGATGTGAGGAATGTGAATTTTTTTAATCGTACATGGGATATGTGCTTCAGTGGCCAGGCCAACATTCATTGCCCATCCTAGATTTAGATTAGATTAAATTTAGGTTTATTGTCACATATATATGTAAAATTACAGTGAAAAGTGTTTTTCTTTCTTTTGCTATATGCAAAATATCACCATGTACCTGTACCATCTTAAAAGAATATATTGCAAGATTTTACTGTTCATCTTTCTCTCTTCTTGTTCCTCCTCCGCTGCATCGGCTCAGTCTCTGTAATGGGCTCTGGGGCCTTGGATACAAGCCTCAGCTGCTGCCAATCTCATAGCCTCAGTGTCCAAGCTGGAAACATGGGCCTGGGCATGTGTGGAGTCCATGCCTCCTGCTCCCCAGTGCTCACTCCTCCAGATGCTGCTGCCAGTCCACCTCTTTCACTAATGTTTGGCATTCCATTGACATCGGAGCCTAGCTGTGGACCTGGACCCTCAGCTCAGTCTGCAAGTCCAGGCCAGGGGAGTCAGCCCTGCTCCTTACTCCCCAGGAGATGATTGCCCAGCGGGTAGTTAAGCATCAACCACATTACTGTGGGTCTGGAGTCATATGTAGACCAGGTAAGGATGACAGATTTCCTTCCCTAAAGGATATTAGTGAACCAGATGGGTTTTTCCTGACCATTGACAATGGCTTCATGGTCATCATTAGACTCTTAATTCTAGATATTTTATTAGTGAACCAGATGCGTTTTTCCTGACAATTAACAATGGCTTCATGGTCATCATTAGACTCTTAATTCTAGATATTTTATTAGTGAACCAGATGCGTTTTTCCTGACAATTAACAATGGCTTCATGGTCATCATTAGACTCTTAATTCTAGAGATTTTATTA
>JAHRHZ010000061.1:30515342-30529772 GCA_024137785.1 Ginglymostoma cirratum
ATGGCTTCATGGTCATCATTAGACTCTTAATTCTAGAGATTTTATTAATTCAGTTTCAACCAACTTCAGTGGGAGGATTCGAATCCAGGTCCCCAGAACATTACTTTGGCTTTTGGATTAACAGTGCAACGATAACACCACAAGGCCATCACCTCCCCTTGAGCAGGCTTGAGGAGCTGAATAGCCTACCTCTGTTCCTATTTCTTATGATCCTTTGGTCTTCTTATAATGAGATGGCCCTTGTGCTATTTACTGATGCAGTATTCTAATTGAAGGATGAAATAGTGTTCAAAATCATAAAACACATTGAAGTCATCGTTGGAATCTTGAAATTACATTTTTTAAATTCACTGCATTATTAGTATGTGTATCATAAACACGGCAGTAATTTTGCTTTCCACAACACTTTGCCATAAGCCCAAAAACATGCCAGATTTGCGAATTTGAAACTGAAATGTTACCAGCTCATATTTTATTAAACCAGCATATAAGCTATATATATAGTTTATCAGGTGAGATGTGGTTCCTGACAGAAGTCCCAAGGGTGTGTCACTGCCCAAAGGCAGCCTTTCTGTACTGTGATCCCTACAATGTGACATTTCACAGCTAAGATGGGTTGCTCTTGGAGTCTGCTGAGTACACTGAATAATCGTGTGGCAGTCATAATAACCATTGCATAATCTAAGCTAGTCAAGGGGATTTTTTTCAGAACTGAAGAATAGCTGATCAGTTATTTTCTTGCAGTGTCAGCTAGACGGTGACACAGAAGAGACATTCCTGTTTCAACACATGAAGAGACACTCTTGATCAAACTGAGAGTCAAAATCCACATTGTTCCAATGTCAGAAATCTGATGGGATCCCAGTAGGATATACCATTAGAGCAAATTCTGTCAGAGGAAATGTCACTCTGAGTCAAACCTCTGTCAAATATTTTGAGATGAAATTAGCAATTTTAATTTTAAACAGAATAAAACAACGGAAACAAATTACACAGCTCCATCTTTAGACAGAGTGTTCCATCCATGAACTCTGTCTGGCTGTTGTCCAGACTCCAAGTTTTACTGTGTGTTGGGATAAGGAAGAGACAGCTTGTGAAAGCTGAATGCCTTAATCAGCTCAAGATGGCCTTATCCAGGACCAAGTATGGTGCAAATTGGACAGCAGTAGATTAGAAGGCAGGTGACTTGCAGCTTATTTTCTCAGTGAAATTGTGTCTTCCAGCGCATCAGTCTTTTTTTTTGAAGGGTTAGTGTCAATTGGCCAACCAGTCAGAACATCTAGACTGTCTAATCTGATAAAGGGACAAGATCTACTTTATACAGCACAGATACATTCTAATCAACCTAAGCCAGCAGCATACAACTGATCCGCAAATATAGCATGTGCTGCTGAGAAGTATTAAACTCCAGTAATTGAAATTAGGACATGTGACAGATGTAATTTAGAAATGAGTTTTGATTTTATTTTCAGTCTCACTATTTCTGGTCCGTGGAAAACTGTTTAGTCTTACAGTATGTTTGTCATACACGTTTAAAATCAAACATGCTTCGCTCAAGTGCTGTGAATCACAGATAAAATGATAGCTGTTCTAACATCAAGGCACTTAGAGATAAGAACCTTCTAAAAATATTCCTGAATCTGTTTCTACGTGTAGTATGTGAGTACCGGTTTGAAATTCCCATGCAGCACTTCTGCTACACCAGTTCCACTTTTCTAACTACTCAAATTTTTGCCACGTTTATTGTTAAGTAGGGTGGAATTTTATTTTAAACTAAGTGTGGGGACAGGCATAAAAGCAGAAGGAAATTTCCACTCACCAACAGGGAGGGTTCTCCTGAGCGATTACATTCTTCATAGCTTATTCACTATTCACAAGTGGGTGAAATGCTGCATTTTACTGGTGGACTGGCAGAAACTTCCTTGTCTGCTTGGACTTTCAGGTTTATTAATAACTCAATGAGTTTGTCTACGTGGGGTTTTAAAGGGGTATAGCTTAAGTTGCATTGTAGTACATTAGTAGTCCATTTTTGGTCAAGAATACAGCAGGCCAAGCAGCATCAGAGGAGCGGGAAAGCTGATGTTTCAGGTCTGGACCCTTCTTCAGAAATGACTTCAGAAATGTCCATTTCTGAAGAAGGCTCCAGACCTGAAACGTCAGTCTTCCTGCTCCTCTGATGCTGCTTGGCCTGCTGTGTTCATCCAGCTCTACACCTTGTTATCTCAGATTCTCCAGCATCTGCAGTTCCTACTATCTTTGTTAAAGGATAAGTTTGTTTAAAATAAGTACTTATTTTGCAGTTAATGATGAAAGCTGGTGCGAATTTATTTTGTCCCAAATAGTAGCCATTAGGTAACTGCCATCAGGGAGGCAATGACCGAGTGGGATTTTCATAGAACATAGAACAGTACAGCACAGTGCAGGCCCTTTGGCCCACGATGTTTTGCCGAACTTTTACACTAATCCTAAGGCCTATCTAACCTCCAACCCTACCTTATACAATCATCCATACGCCTATCTAATAGCCGCTTAATTGCCCCTAATGAGGCCGACTCCACTGCCCTCTCCGGCAATGCATTCCACACCCCTATCACTCTCTCAGTAAAGAACCTACCTCTGACATCTCCCCTATATCTACCTCCACTCACTTTAAAACTATGCCCCCTCGTAATAGCTACCTCCACCCTAGGAAAAAGTCTTTGGCTTTCGACTCTATCTATACCTGTGATCATTTTGTACACGTCTATCAAGTCACCTCTCATCCTTTGTCGTTCTAAAGAGAAAAGTCCTAGCTCTCTCAACCTTTCCTCGTAAGACCTTCCCTCCATTTCAGGCAACACCCTGGTAAATCTCCTCTGCACCTTTTCCAACGCTTCCACATCTTTCCTGTAATAAGGCAACGAGAACTGGACACAATACTCCAGATGTGGCCGAACCAGGGTTTAGTATAGCTGGAGCATAACTTCACGGCTCTTGAACCCAATCCCTCGATCAATGAAAGCTGATACACCATACGCCATCTTAACAACTCTATCCACCTGGGTGGCAGCTTTCAGGGAACCGTGGACATGAACCCCAAGATCCCTCTGCTCCTCCACATTGCCGAGAATCTTTCCGTTAATCCTGTATTCTGCTTTCAAGTTTGTCCTTTCAAAATGAATCACCTCACACTTTTCAGGTTTAAACTCCATCTGCCACTTCTCAGCCCAGCTCTACATCCTATCAATGTCCCTTTGTAACCTAGAACAGCCCTCCGCACTATCCACAACTCGACCCACCTTCATATCGTCCGCGAACTTACTAATCCACCCTTCCACTCCTACATCCAAATCATTTACAAAAATCACAAACAGAAGAGGACCCAGAACAGATCCTTGTGGTACACCACTCGTAACTGAGCACCATGTTGAATATTTTCCGTCCACTACCACCCTTTATCTTCTAAGGGTCAGCCAATTCTGAATCCAATCTGCTGCATTTCCCCCTATCCTTACCTTCTGCATGAGCCTACCATGGGGAACCTTATCAAACGCCTTACTTAAATCCATGTATACCACATCCACTGCTCTACCTTCATCCATGTGTTTGGTCACCTCTTCAAAGAATTCAATAAGGTTTGTGAGGCATGATCTACCCCTCACAAATCCATGCTGACTATCACAAATCAAACTGTGCCTTTCCAATTGATCATAAATCCTACATCTCAGAGCCCTTTCCAATAATTTGCCCATCACTGATGTAAGACTAACTGGCCTGTAATTTCTGGGGTTGTCCCTATTCCCTTTTTTTCCAAAGGGAATGATGTTTGCCTCTCTCCAATCTTCCAGCACTATACCCTTGAACAGTGAGGATGAAAAGATCATCGCCAAAGGCCCTGCGATCTCTTCCCTCACTTCCCATAGAATCCTTGGATAAATCCCATCAGGCCCAGGGGACTTATCTATCTTCAACTTCCTCAAAATTCCTAGAACATCTTCCTTACTAACATTATCGCAAAATTATTAATCCAGGAAACCCAGCTGATGTTCTGGGCACCCAGGTTCGAATTCTGCCATGGCAGGTGGTGGAATTTGAATTCAATAAAGTATCTGGAATTAAGAATCTAACGATGGCTGTGAATCCATGTCGATTGTCAGAAAAACCCACCTGGTTAATTAATATCGTTTAGGGAAGGAAACTGCCATCCTTACCTAGTCTAGCCTACATGTAACTCCAGACCCACAGCAATGTGGTTGACTCTTAACTGCCCTCTGGGTAATTAGGGAATGGCAGTAAATGCTGCCTGGCCAGTGACGCCCTCATCCCGTGAATGAATAAAGAAAAAAAAATTGATCGTCTGTCAACATGCTGAGTTTCTCCAACAATTTCAGTTTTTGTTCCAGATTTCCAGCATCCACAGTTCCTTGCTTTATTAAATTGATCATCTTGGTGCTTTAATTGGCTAGTTACACTGTTGCAACAGCTCATGGAATAGATGGGCTCAATTTTCAGTGCACTCTTCCTGATTAAGTTGTGACAATGGTCTTTTTGAGTTGACTGCCCTTTCCAGTTCAGCACTCCGTGCCGGAGCCTGCTCAGGATTACAGGAATCAGCCAGTGTGGCTGCCTTGTTCATGTGGGCATATTGCCTCAGTCGAACCTCATACCTAACACTAAAAGTGTTCACCAACAAAAAAGCAGACTTCACATGAATGAGTCTTCTCGTGAGCTGATCAACATGTAAGAACTTCACATTAACACTCAAAACATTTATGCAAAGAAATTAGCGTTTTTGTGGAAGAGCCAAAAGATTGAGGAAGTTTGCACTTACCAGACCTTGCAGGAAAATATCAACCGAGCCAGGTCCTTGTCTCACTTAATCTTTAAGATTGCACCTGTGAATGTAACTCTCGTGGTCATGGGTTTTCATGAGTATTTATGGAGGCCAGTGAATACAAAACATGTTTCTACTGATTTCAACAATGAAACCCAAACTGCCTGAAAGATTTGGAGAAATTAATGGCAAATATTTACACTGTCATCAGGAAACAGAAAGTTTGCCTCCTGTCCAATTATGTTCACTGGCCTGGTCTAAAATCCCTGGGTAGCTTTGGAAAGTTCCACCTACCTCTGCCCATCACAGACAGACAGTTCAAAGGTTTGGGCAACACACTGTGAGGATAAAACAAAGAACTGTGAAGGTTGGAAATCAGAAACAAAACCAAAATATTGGACAAACTCAGCAGGTCTGGCAGCTTCTGTGGAGAGAAAGCAGCGTTAACTATTTGGGTCCGGTGTCCATTATTCAGAACGTGTCATGGAGAACCTAGAATGGACTGCCTAAGAATGGGAAGGAGCTTGGGTCAATTCTGGGTCTTTAACAAGGGAAATGGATCATCATCTGAGAAGGAAATGTTGACACAGCGGCAGGGAGAAGGCAGGGAAATGTCACAAGTCAATTTGTCCCATTAGAGAACCAACACAGACACATTGGGCTAAATAATCTCTTTCTGCGTTGCAGCCATTCTATGGTTCTCTGATTCTAAGTATGCACCATCGCATGTGGCTTTTTGGTTGCAATGTTGTGATCATGCGAAAACAACTGCATTGGTGTTATAACAGCAAATTTGATCAGGATGATAAATGGGATTGTCTCATTGGGAAGAGGGAAGCACTGAAGTATTACTGCTTGTGAATGTGACTGTATATCAAGGAATTATAACACACTTGCAACAGCAAACCAGTATTTTTCCCCTATTTAGCTGGCATATTGATACAGATACATAACAGCAAAAGAATTACGTGCACTTAATGCTCTGCCAATATTCACAATTCATCCCCTCTAATTAACCACAACTAGTATCACTACCAGTAACAGCTTTGTATCCATCAGTACTCTGCTGTTCAGCTGTCTTAGCTCTGCCAGACATCAGGAATACAATCCATTATTATATCATTCAGTACTCTTTATGTCAATGGATGTGGAATGAAACATTTATGTTTATTACTGCATTTTAATGAAGATCATTTCATTGCATCATTGTGATGAATGGTGCAAAAGGTTAGAATCGAATGTAAGTTTAATCTAGACAGACTGTTCACTTTTCTATCATTGGCTATACTGGCCTCTGTAAAAAGAGTTTGGACACTGAATCCAGTTGCAAATGTGTATGAGCCCAAAGCACAAGATTAACATCAATTTGGTACGAATTGGCAAGGTCGGTGTGGAAGTCGATTGTGTATGTAGAAAATTGAAAAAGGTACTTGAACAAAAATCTCTCTGAACATTGAGAACCGGGAGTAGTAACTTTCCCTTGCCAAGTGTTCAATGCTAATTCTGAGATGGTGTTCCTAAATGAAAAGTATTCCATCTTAAAATTTTAGTCAGGCCACATTTGGAGGGTTGTGTGCAATCCTGGTCACCACACTATAAGAAGGATGTGGAGGTTTGGAGAGGGTGCAAAAGAAGTTTACCAGGCCGTTGGAACAAAAACAGAAGTTGCTGGAAAAGCTCAGCAGGTCCTCAGAACTGATCCGAGGAAGGGTCACTGGACCTGAAGTGTTGACTCTGATTTTCTTCAGAGATGCTGCAAGACCTGCTGAGCTTTTCTGGCAACTTCAGTTTTCATTCCTGATTTACAGCATCCACAGTTCTTTCCGTTTTTACCAGGATATTGCCTGGATTGAAGTGTATCAGTTATAAGGAGGGGTTAGACAAACTTGGATTATTTTCACTAGAGAGTTGGAGGTTGAGGGGTGACCTGATACAAGTATATAAAATAATGAGGCGTCGATAGCTTGGATAGTTGGAGTCTTTTTCCCAGGTTGAAAGTGTCAAATACTAAGGGGCATAGGTTTAAGGTGATGGGGAGAAAGTTTAAAGGAGATGTGCGAACCAAGTTTTTTTACACAGAGGGACGTATGTGCCGAGAACACACTACAGGCAAGTTGGTAGGAGCAGATATGATAGCAAGGTTAAAGAGGCATTTAGACACATGAACCGGCAGGGAATACAGGGATACAGACCATGCACAGGAAGATGGGATTAGTTTAAAATGGCATCTTGGTTGACATGGATATGTTGTGCCAAAGGATCTGTTCCTGTGCTGTGCTGTTCTGTGTTCTATGTCCCAGCACTGATGTCCTTCATCTTGATTAGGGCAAAGGATTTCTGAGAAGGGCAAGTTGACTTTGGCTGGTGCTGCTCTTTTTAAAATGAATACTGTTTTTGCTTCTCCTGTTGGTCTCCCTCTCCTCTTGTTCATTGAAGGATAAAAAATGACATTGATGTTCACCACCATCTTTTATATGATTCATCAAGTAGTGACTAAGGGTGAACCCAGGACAGATATGTGGGCAGAGTTCCTTAACAGGCCTGATAGCATCAGTGAAGAGAAATAAAACAGAATTAACGTTTTGATTCCAATATGACATTTTCAAAATTGAAAAGGGTTGGAAAATGATGATTGTTACACTACTGACGTGTGGAGGAGAAGCAAGAGAAACTGATAGTGTGGAGATCCAGTGCTAAAGGCAAAAGGGTTGCTAATTGGGGTGTAAGATGTAAAATGGATGTAATTTAACATACAAACAGTGGAAATCAGTCATGTCTGTGACTTTTTTGAGGACATTGTCTGTTGTCATGGACTGCATCTTGATTTGAGAATGGCATCTACTCAGGGTCGTGAGTTTCCGCTGTGGATCTTCATGTGATTGATCACACTTTTGATGCCTGGCATTCCATGAGGAAGTGGGATCTGGCAAGCAGAATTTACTTCACTTTTCCTTTTCTGCTGTCACTCTGCTTCATTACTAAATAAAGGGATTCAAACTGTGATACAGCTTGATGGGCAACTTGTTGCCTTTGTCAATGATTGGTACTCAGCTCCTCCTGAGTCATTAAGGTATCTGTCTATTTGCACATGGTTAAAACAGGAGAGAGCATGAGATTTGTGCTAAATGCTGAGATTTATGGTGAGAATCATAGAATCCCCACTGTGTGGAAACAGGCCATTTGGCCCAACAAGTCCACACTGCCCCTCCGAAGAGCATCCCACTCAGACCCATTCCCCTAACCCTGCATTTCCCATTTCTAACACACACCTAACCTACACATCCCTGGGCTCTGTGGGCAATTTAACATGGCCAATCCACCCTAACCTGCACATCTTTGGACTGTGGGAGGAAACCGGAGCACCTGGAAGAAACCCACACAGACACAGGGAGAATGTACAAACTCCACACAGACAGTCCCCGAGGCTGGAATCGAACCCAGGGCCCTGGCACCGTGAGGCACTGTGTCGCCCCTAAGAATTCATTATTTGCACAGATGAAGCCCTGTGCCTAAATAAAATTGTTATGCAGCATGTGCTGTAGGGGCAAGTCCTTTTTGTCTGTGGTCAGGCACACAGAGTCTTACAGGTTTCTGCCTTCTCTCTGTCAGCAGTTAGTACATCGCCTTCTGTAGTGCTTTGCTGAACTCGCATTCCGTGATGGAGAGAGGAAGGTGTGATGTTAATTTCTCAGAGATCAATGATATCTGCTGCAGACCCACCTCATAAGCCATCTCTCTGATATCTGTATACAGCTCAGGATTACATAGGTGCCATGCATCGACAAGAACTGCCATCAAAAACACCATGAAGGAAGCTGTCTAGCCAGTCCCACACACTGAATCACTTCCTGCATGCTTCATCACTTTTCTGTAAAACAAGTAATTATGGAGGAGGAAGTTAGCATGTGGTTTCACAGAGATATAGTGTAGAAGTCTGAGAATGTTGCCAGTGAACAGTTTGCCAGCAACAACACTGTCAGGATGTTATCCAAATGATTCTAAGACAATGGAAAGAAATTATTTATGGCATGTATATTTGATATATTTCTATTATTATAAGATTGCACTAGAATCTCCTACTGTGTTAAGATGGTGAGGTACTGAGTCAATACTGCTAGCTAATTTGTTCACACAGGTAGTGCACCACTTTCTATCACACACCTTGACCTACTCTTCTGGCTACCCACCCAGGAGCAAGGCAAAGGCTTACTCAGCCTGATGAAATTCCTGTACATCTTTGACAAAAGAGATGCATTGCTGCTTCCATTTTGTGTCTTTGCCAATTTGTGTTCGAGATTTTGAAAGCTAATGGCACTGTAAATGGCAGATGGAATAGTAATGAGAGAGCAATGATTTTGTATAATCATAAGAGTTAAAGCTGAGATTCAAAAGAAACATTTTTACTTCCAAAGAAGTTAAATCAGACTAGAAATGTTCACTCTGATCCTCTCTTTGTTGATGTTGCCAGACCTGCTGAACTACTCCAGTACTTCCATCTTTCATGTTTAGAGGTTGTTTTGAATGTGGAGTGCCAAATCGCGTACCATCCTAATTTGGTATAAGTTACTTTGCCTCCACTGTCACTGGATCAAAATCCTGCAACTCCCTCCTGCCCTATTGAAAACCTGCATGAGTTCAAGCGAGTGACTCACTGCCATCTTTTCAAGGGCAATTATAAGTGATTTGCTAGAGATACACATATTTTATTTAAGAATGAAGGAAAAAGTAGGAAAGCCTATCAATGCATTGCAAAAAAAGGTGTTCAATATTTACCTTGAAAAGCAAAATAGCCAAGGATGTGAAGAGTGGATAGAATTGAGGTGTCTTGTATCAGCACAAGTTCGATGAGGTAAATGGTCTGTGTCTCTGCTGGAGTATTTTGTGTGGTCTATTACTGTTAGTGTATCTTCATCTTTCAAACAGCGAGCCTTCTGGAGCGCCATTTTACTGTTTCATTTCAGTGTTTCTGATGTAGCTTTCCTTGGTACATCTGACTTTTTGACCCAGAAAACCACTTTCAGATGCTGTCTGATGTCTGACAGTGTGTGCAGTTGTGTTATCAAACAGCCTTTCATCATTTTAGTGGAGATATTCTCATGGGTCCACAGAGCTGCATGAATGACATACTGAACCAAACAGTACGTTATTTAGTGTAAGAATGTCGATTGTACAAATAACAGTCACATAAAAAGAGAATTCTCCAGGTATGAACAAGTGAAGACAAAATGTGCAGGAATATGAAATATAGCTCATCACATCAATATTTGGGAGTGTGATTTATTAAGACAGGGAAGCAAGAAGTTAAGTAGAGTTCAGTTGTAGCACAAGGGATATAAATATTCTGCCTTCAAGTCCTAAGAAAGCCTAATACAGTCCTTTTATTTATGCAAAATTCAATTCATTTGCTGTCTAAGTTTGATAAAATGAAGATATAATTTAAGCTTATAAAATAACATTGATTTTATAATGGATGCCTAAGAGTCAAACATCAAGAAGTTCAGAGGCGATTCTAGAGCATAAGACTGAGAGCTCAGCAAATGTCAGCAGACCAGTAGGCACAAGGGCTATTTTGAAGCCTGTCTCCTGCCTTTTACCCTCCTTTAATGATAGGTCCAGTAATTTTTTTTTAAATCCCCCAGGATATGCTTTTAGGAAGAAATTGGATGCAGAGGAAGCAGCAGAACTAGGTTGTGATTCAAGCCAGACTGACATTCTGCTGTCTGTAAAACCCATTGACATCAAGAGAATGAATCTCAGGTTTGTATTAAAATACATGGAACTGTGTTTGTTTAAAGCTGAGATACGCTTAGGGTAAGGCAGATTCTAAAATTTCCTTGTCAGATGGGTTAGTATGTACAGTCTGGAGCGCATTATACTCAGGAAGGTATGAAGTGCGGTTGCCAGTCACGGCTGTTACCTCGCTGATAGTGCCGTATGAGAATCGAATTAAATGAAAATTGCTGAAGGTTTTGTCTTCGATTTCTCACACTGAAGTGAAACATTTCAGAAAAATTGAAATGCTCCTGTTTATTTCTAGTGTTGTGAAGTTGAGGTTTACAGTAATAAACTGGTTAATAAGCTGAACAATAGGATTGCAGCAGGAGATGAATCTGTCCATTGATTATACAACATGGAGCTATAAATTAGAATTTTTTAGGCTAAATTGTGGCACCATGGAACACAATACAGTCTCAGCTTTGTGACAATGCAGGGACATCGCACAAAACTTGTTCATTTCCAAACCAGCCGAAAATTCTTATATGTAATGGTCAGCCAGGAAAAAGTGAATCCCAGAAAGCTGAATGCTAGTGTCCAGTGGGTTTCCAGTTATAGAGGTACGCAAGGCTAGTTGTGTAAAATGGGAGTTGTGTAGTATTGCTACAGGTAGGATCTGTGTGTCGTGGATTTTGCTGGCTGCTGGATATTGCTGCATAGTAATTAGTGAGGCGGTGGAAACAGTGGGATGCAGACACTGGTGGACAAAGGTACCATGGTAATAATGAACAGTGCCTGTAGTGATAAAGAACTTACAGGAGTGGCAAGCAATAAGGGTGATATCAACCAACTGCATCAAGATATAGAGAGACTAGCAGAATAAGTAGGTCCAATAAGTGACAGATTAATGTTAATAGCGAACACGTGAGGTGATGCATTTTGCCAGAAGGAATAGGGAGCAGCAATAGAAACTTGATGGCACATGGCTGAAGGCTTCATGATGGCTTCATGGACAGTTGACATGAGGGTTCATCTCTTTGAAGGTGATAGGACATATCAAGAGAAAAGTCAGCAAAGCTGATGGAATCTTGGGCTTCTGAAGTACAACACTAGGGAAGTTATACTAATTTTTTTATGAAACTCCACTTAGGCCACGATTCGGTCCAGTTTTGATTGCCACACTTTAGGAAGAGGTAAGAGTTCTAGAAAGGGTACAGAGGAGATTTACCAGAATGGTTGAGAGATTGCAACCACACCATGAGGAAGAACCTTTCTACACAACGAATGGTAAAGATCTGGAACTTGCTCCGTACAATAGAGTGAAATAAACTTATAAGCATTTGGGAACAGGGGGAGAGATGACACAGAGGGATCTGACTGAATTGTGTCTGGAGCATTGGGAATGCATTCAATGTGTGAAATGGTCTCCTATTGTTACCAAAGGACCAGGACTTATAACTCTTTCAGAGAGCAAGAGCAATGGGATGAATTCTACTCTGATGTTGCTACCCTTGTTCTAGTTCCAATATTGAACAACATAGATAGAAGAAGCTTCAATGAATCCACCTGCTGATATGCATTCCTGCACAAACTGCTGAGCAATGCAATTACTTGTTTACAGCTTTTATGGTCATTATGTGAGCCAAGTGGATCCATACTGGAGACTGTGGCATGGTGAGAGAGAGGGTAGACTGGATCACTTCTGTCTATCCTTATGTATTTGCGGAGAATGGGATTGAATTAGTAATAAGACAGAGAAGAAGTCTGAATGTAGCTCTGACTTTGAACAGGAGTGGTCTGAAACTGTGGACGATTTTCTGCATTGCTCAGACTTGTCCCAGTTCAGAATAATCAGTTCTTAAGTGGGAACTTGTGTAAATTGGAAGATTGTGGATTCACGTCCCATAAGGTTCTGCAATGCAAACATTGGCTGATACTGCAGCTGTTCAAGAAAATGGCTCACTTTCATCTTGTTGAGGAGAAACAGGAATGAACAATCTGACACACAGACATCCCATAACAAAAAATAAGCAAAAACTTGAGGGCAGACATGTGCACACCGTCAAAGAGATTGTCTTTCAGTTGAGACATTGAATACACAGTCCTCTCTACCTGTTCAAGTGGCAGGTCTCTCGGCATTCTTTGAAAAAGAGTAAAATGTTTCTATAGTGAAATAAAAACAGAAAGTGCTGGGGAAACTCTGTGGAGAGGAAAGCAGTGCTAACTGAAGTCCAGCATGACTCTTCTTTGAATTTTGAAGTTCTGAATAAGAGTGATACCAGACTCAACACATTAGCTGTATCCCCACAGATGCTGCCAGACCTGCTGAGTTTCTCCAACCACTTCCTTCCCACCACCATTTGAAGCTGAGATCTCTGGTACCAGAAAATACTTTGCTTTTATTTTAAGATTCTATAGCATCCTGACCAATATTTCTCCCTCACCTAACCACTTGGAACAAGTTTCTGATCATTTGCTCTCACTCACTGCTTTGGAACTTGCTGTAGCTATGTTGGCTGATGAGTTTGACAGTTTCAGAAAGAATTTAATTGATTGTACAGTGCTTCTTGTACAGTGCTTCTTGTACAGAATGATCGGAAGATGTGCCAGGTTGTTAAACGAATTCAGATCCTTTATTACATTCATTCCCATTATGTCAGGCAGGCCAAGATGAAGCTAGACAACATTAGTAATTGCATTGGTAAGTGCCCCAGATTCAACAGCATCTGGGTGATGGGAAGCTGTAAACTTTTGAGGCTGAGGAACTAAGCAGGTGGAACTCAGCTCTGTCAGTGCCTGTACCACTAATGGAATCACTCAATGTAAAGACATGGCCAAACTAGGAAATACCATAAATTATTTAGCATAAATGTGAAGCTTTTCTGTACAAAGTCATTTTGGAAGCATTTTATAGGTTATTGTACCTGCTGTGCTAAAATATTAACAAATATGTTTTCACATCTTACTTTGTCCATATAAGCCTTTCAAATAAAAAGCCTTTAAATTATTCCCAGAGTCTAGCCTGAAATCCCAGGTTGGTGTAATTGCTATTAGAGTAGACACATTTTTTTAAATGACTTGTTCCATTTTTGAGGTGAGTTACTAATAGTGGACATTATATTGAGCATAAAAATGGCACAGTATTATGTGTGTTATCAATTGGCATATGGATATTGTTTTCCGATCATAAAATGCACAGGTTAGAAAAGTGGCATATAAAAATTAGAAAGACAGATGGAATGCAGCCCTTTCTTACAAGAAGATCGGAAACAGCAATAAAATGAGTCTAAATAAAAACTGAAAGAAATGTGGCTGCTGTAAATCAGAAACAAAAAGAAAAATTGTTGGAAAAGCTCAGCAGGTCTGGCAGCATCTGTGGAGAGAAAGCAGGGTTGATGTTTTGGGTTGAGGGCCCTTGTTCAGAGCTCAGAACAAGTTCACAGCAAATGTTCGCTAAACTGATTCCTGGGATGAGGAGGTTGCGTCAGATGAGAGGCTGAATAGGTTATCATACAATCACTGGATGGTGGAGATCATTTGGCCTTTTGTGACAATGATGTCTGCCAGAGAACACACAATGGCTGTACGATTAACACTGAATTATAGAATCAGTGTGTAGCAGGCCATTAGGCCCATGAAGTCCACACCAACGATTGAAATGCTTAAACCATTCATACCACTGTTTTCTGATAAGTTTGTGGACTACAGTGTTGATAAAACCTCAGTTAAAATGGAAGATATAAAATTATGTGATAACAAGCATGGGGCTGGATGAACACAGCAGGTCAAGCAGCATCATAGGAGCAGGAAAACTTGACGTTTCGGGCCTAAACCCTTCATCAGAAATGGGGGAGGGGAAGAGGGTTCTGAAATAAATAGGGAGAGAGGGGGAGGCGGATAGA